>JBBMFX010060254.1:0-10884 GCA_037832545.1 Rhabdalestes septentrionalis
TTATTAGGCAAAAAAATATTGGCAGCATATATCGGCCATCGGCTGACCCTGACTCCAAAATATCGGCATCGGCATCGGCTACTGAAAATCACATATCGGTCGATCTCTAGTACATGGGGGGATATGGCGTTATTGTGATTGTTTGCTGTGTAAGTGTGTGTTTAGGAATGTGTTTTGGGGAGGTTTTATGTGTTTTGATTTAGTGGTACAAACGTTACCGTGGATGTGAATCCCGGTGGTCCTGTGTACCTAAGCTTAGTTCCAGCGTTAAGGTGAATTTGGCGTGTGCAGGTGATGCTGCTAATGTGCCACACTGCTGTGGCTTCCAGAAGTTCATGATTGGGAATCTTCTGCAAGGATGTGTAAAGTTTCTTGAGGTGACTCCACCCCCTTGATGTCGGCAGCAAAGTACATTTTCGCTATAATACTTTTTTTGTGTTTTCAAACACAAAATACTTTTTAAGAATCGTTCGGTTTGTTTTGCGTACAGAACCGAAAGCCTCGTACCGAATTGCACAATATGAATATCGTTACACTTCTAATAAATATACAGTTTTCTTTATTTTCATGACCAT
The DNA here is from genome assembly GCA_037832545.1 of Rhabdalestes septentrionalis. Lineage (NCBI taxonomy): Eukaryota > Metazoa > Chordata > Actinopteri > Characiformes > Alestidae > Rhabdalestes > Rhabdalestes septentrionalis. Next base: position 576 of record JBBMFX010060254.1, read on the forward strand.
TTACATTGGTAGATTCTCACTGAATCAGAGCAAAGGGTGGCTATTTTGAAGAAACTAGAATATAAAACATTATATTATAAACGTTATTTCACCTTTTTTTGTTAAGTACATAACTCCACATGTGTTCATTCATAGTTTTGATGCCTTCATTGAGAATCGACCAATGTAAATGGTCATGAAAAAAAACCCCACATTGAATGAAAAGGTGTGTCCAAACTTTTGGCCTGTACTGTATATATACACACACAGTCATGCATACTTATATTCCTAGATTTTATACTGTGCATCTAAGACTGTATATTTGAATTATTTTATTTTATATTATATTGTGACATAGTACATTATTCTGTTTTGTTATTGCATTATTTTCTATTGTTTTCTGCTCTTAACTTTGTACTGTCTACTAAAATTTACCATTTGTGGGACTAATAAAGGTTTATATTATCTTTTCCATGTTTCTGTGAGGGAGCTGGTGGATCTCTAGGGTTTCCTCACTAGGTTAAGTAACATCCAATGATTTGTTCTTCTGTTATGCAAGTGCATGTCACAAAGCACCACAACTAGTTGTGTAAGAACAAAAGGGTTAGCAGAAGAACATAAAACAAGCAAAAGTCCATAGGAATTAAGCAAAAGCTAGTACATGACTACAAACATGTGACCTGACCAGCATGCCATTCAAACAATCAAAAGGGAGAATGGAAAATAGTATGTGGTACAAGTTTTCAAAAGATTCAAGGCTCGATTTTACCTTAATGTCATCAGCAGCTGTATACATGTACATGGTGCAGCATAAAGCAGTATTCAGCATACATGCAACACTTGTAATAGCTGTCTATGTAAACAGTACAGTGCGGGACCTATGTAAACCTTCCAGAATGATTAGGAATGAGAAATATATGTGATTATTACACTTATGGCAGTGAACAGCATTGAACAAGGTGCAGGGGATGACAGAAACAATATACTAATATAGCAGTGTGTTAGTAGTGAGAATGTAATGTAAAGATGGTTCAGCTCTCCAGTGACTTGGGGAATGTGCCCATGTGAGGCAGACATGACACTTTTTAAGTGTTTTTGGATGTTTGAAAAATTAAGGACAGTTTGCCATTGTTCAGTTAACACCATTTTTAGTTAAGCCTTTCTTTTTTATTACTCAGTCCAGTGTAAAAAATGTTTGATTATTTTAATTAATATAATTGAAAGTGATTTTTAATAGTCATTGCAAACCACTGCAGCTAAAACAATCTAAAGCATTTGTCAACTCTTCTTCCATTAGTTTTACATGACTGGTTAATCTTTTGTCCCAGTACCACAGTTTAATACTTTCTGTTATAGTGTGGTTAATCAGAGGGAATTATGGCACAATGGACTTGAGCGTGCTGGTCTGCCTGCACTGTTGGAGTAACAATAGAACAACTGATACAGGGAAATGGCTTCCTGCCAAAGCAGATGAGCACAATGGCAAATCCAGAAGTGTCCATCTGCGGCAAAGCATATCGTCAGCAAGAGAGACAGAGAGTGTGCATCTCTTCACGTTGGACATCATAGCTCATTACATAACCATATTTTCAGTAAAAGTAATAATTTGATATCTAATATTAGTCTAACTAATCACATCTTACCAATATATTTCCAACAAATACTCATTATATTCTGTTCTACTCTGTCCTTTTGAATTTCTGTTAAAATACAAAAGATCCACGATACTATTGAATTAATATCAGTATCAGCAGATTACAGTCTCAATGCTCAGTGGAGAATGATACACCTGTATCACAAATAGACGATAATGTGGATATACCTAATAAGTTGACTTGTTTTATATATTTTCACAGTCATAAAAGGTCTTTTTTGTTGCTCTTCATTTTTATACACATTTTAAAACACCAGTTGCACTTGTTACTTCTTAAGAATGGACCAACATTGCTTGGAGAAATTAAAGTTCAGAATATTTGTCTTTCCTCTCTTACAGGAGTGCCAAATATTATCCACAAAATGCCAGTATGGCTTCATGTATTTATTCTACATAAGGTGGAGCAGGCCTCAGTCTTCAGACAAACTGACTGCGTCTGATTCTACAGAGAAGACTGGACACTCACCCTTTATTAAGTTTACATTGTTTAACTTTATCAATATGTTTAGCTTTTGTTTCTTGGAACAGCCTTCCTGTGCAAATCTGTCTGACCTCTTTTGTTCCATGTGGCTCTTGTGGTTGATAGTGGCCACATAGGTTGCAGTAGTGTGCATCTATCATGATGATAAGAAGGACATCAAGCTTTAAAGCTCTAATAGATACAGCCCTGACAACCATAATAGCAGGCTTTTAATGGCTTCACATATATTTGCGTTTGTTGAAAAGGGTGGTGGAGCATGTTAGATATAAGTTGGCGTATGTCAAGAAAGATGTTTGATGAGCTGTGATCTTCAGTTCAATTCCTATACTGGACCTCATTATCCATGTATCAAATAAAGCCTATTGCACTTCATGTGAAGGTTTCACACTTGAATAGGAGATATGTTTTGGTGGAGGTTCTTTTAATTACAAATGTTTTCTTCTAATCCACAGGGCCTTTCCAGCACCCTGGCTACCAGGGTGAACGTGGTGGCCACGGCCAAGCGTCTGTTGCGTGTTTTCGCTGCCGAGAGATGTGCAAAGGGGAGGTGGTGCGAGTGCAGAACGTCCACTTCCACGTCAAGTGCTTCACCTGTCAAGGTAAAGAGAGCTGCTCTTGATTTGACACAAAAATGTTAGCATGGCAACAATTTATGAATGCTAATGGGAAGCAGTTAGCTTGTCCTCATTTGCATAATGCAGTTTGGTCCCTACTGCCTGTAGTGGTATTAATGTTCACTTTTCTCAGTGTTAAAGTATTCAGTTAATTCCCCCAAATTCTCTCCTTGCTTAGATAATACAATCTGCAGGATCAGGATCATTAGTTTTAAGCTGAAAGTAATAGAGTTGGAGTCCAGAAACACTAAGGTTCATTATTACATGCAATATGTCCAATTCAACATATTGGCTTCTTGTTAATATTTAATCTCAGCCTTTTGGGCTGTTAGACTAAATAGAGGGGGATTTCTCTTTTGCCCGTACAACCAAAGACTCATGTGGCTTCTTGTTTATTATGCAAGCTGTTGCTATGGCAACCATGCTAGAGGGAAATGACCAATGGGAAGCTTTCTAATTTTTCTTGGGCTGTAGTTATACGTGGACAGGCCCTCTATCTGTGTGGGTTTTTTTTTTTTCCTGTTTTGTTGCATCATTCACTCTTACCCTAGATCTCTCTCTCGCCTAGTCCCACGATTCACCGTGTAAGCATTAATACGTCTACAAATGTCAGCCATGTGCATTCATGGAGGTGTCTCTGACCTCTCCTTCTTCTGTCTGCTGGTGCTCATGTTTTATGAACTACACATCTTCTCCATTCTGCTCACACGCAACATCTCTCAGGTCAGCTCTAAGCTTTCTGCCACACACTTCCAAAACCCTAAATAAATTAGGGTTTTGTGTTTCTGTCGCACACTATCTATATCCTGAAGGTGAAGGTGGAATTAATCAAACATACACACACGCACACATAAGTATATCTATGCCCATACTTTGAGCTTATTCAGCATTTCCGCTGTATTTCTAACTGCTTCTGAATCGAATGTTCAGAATTGGTCCAACATCACTGCACAACCACTGATCAAACTCGGGTTGCATGGACTCTTTTGCCGGGGTCAGCATGTCATCTTTACTGACCTCCCACTCAAAGCCTATGAAAGACTGAGGTACCCAAGCATAGCAATATCACAATGCAGTCCTGGTAAGGACCCAGCAGATGCGGGATGCCAATAAAGAAGGTCTGTACTTTCAGAGCTGCTCCAAGTCAAGCATGAAATCGATTTCCACTTCCCAAACAAAAAGCCACTGATGAGTCACAGAGCACACCAAAGGACTATGTACTAGTTGCTCATCAGCATCAAACAGAAACAAGTCAAAATTCAACAAGGCTACTGCAGCCGGAGGCCTATAGCTGCGTATAAATTTTAGCTACATGAAAGCTGATGGCTTATGAGCAAACTGAAAGTATTATTGAAAAAGTATTATTGAAAATCTCTTTGTTTTACAGGCTATCTTAAGGCGTAATAGATTCTAGGAATTAAAAACATGTTATTTTTAACAGTCATGGCAATATATTTACTAAAAGAGTCACGATAAACACTAAAGTTACAAGGAAATATCTGTTACAAACCACATATTTAAAAATAATTTATTAATGAGCCTAAAATGTCACCGGTAATCTTTGTGCTCATAGTGTTTGATAAAATATTTTATGTGTCAGTGATTAATTCTGTCTGTTCTAACCAAATGACTGAAATATCCCTACAATTGTGAAACATCATCTCAGCCCGCCTGCTTGCATATATTCACAAACATGGGAACGCTACTGAATGAACCAGTTTTTTTATATTTGCACTAACTTCTTTGAAGAAATGGTCTTGCTCTTTAGTGTATATGTTTTTAGCTTAGTACATAAGACATGACAAAACATGAAATTAATATGCTTAAGACCCATGTTTTAGTGGCTGCACCAAACTGATGTTACTGGCATAGTAGCAAAAAGGCTACAATAGAAGGGATCAGGAAGTCATATTGGGCACATTTGTTCTTGGAAAAATTAACATTATCAGATTATTTCTAAGGTTAGTTCTGTCCGTTTTTGCATTGCTCTCTATAGAAAGTCTTACATAACACTAAATCAGTATCAGTTGGCCTCTTGTCTGAGTGTGCGGTAAAAGAACGGCATTTAAGTAATTGCGAGTCAGCTTGTGCTAACCACACAGTCAGCAGCTTCCACAGACAGAGCAGAGAGTGGGCAGTCATGCAACCACCCACCACTTCAGCCCTGTGAATAAAGACCAGTTGCTAGAGCTAATAGCAGAGCAAGTGACTGCTTTGTGCCATTGGGTTTGATGAAGGCCTGTGTGTGTGTTTGTGTGTGTTTGTGTGTGTGTGTGTGTGTGTGTGTGTGTGTGTGTGAGTGAGAAAGAAAGTGAGTGGGAAGTGTAATTGAGTGCATCGTGTCATGTATATTAGCTCACTAAGGAAGGTGCACAATACAATATCTGCCTTCCACTTATATGCTTCATGTTATACATAAAAGGGCTCATGTCTTAGAGAACTAAATGTTGTAAACCTTTATAAAGTTTCAAAACATGGATACCAAAATGAAGTGTAGGATTGCATGACTGCCAACCCCAACCACCCAACATGATGCTACAATATGTAGGCATCTATTTCTGTTGTACTAGAATTGGCAGTTAGTATTCTCCACTAAGCATTCCAATGATGTTGTGTTAGTGGCCATTCCAAAAGATGTGATAGGCGTGTATAAAATGTGTGTGTAGGAAGTGTATATGAAGGACATTACCCTTTCTCCCCAGCTTGGCAGCATCATGTCACTGGGGGATGAGCTACTGGGTGGTACAGGCAGTGACTAAACGAAAATTTAGGAAAAAAATGCGTGAAACTTCTATACAGGTCATATATAAATACAATAACCAAGGTAAAAATGTAAAAAATAATAATTAACCCAGTACATCCCTCCCAAAAAACCCACATCCATTCAATTTATAGTCATTTTTTTCACACCCAGAGCATGCCAAACCACAGAGCAGCTGGGCTGTCCTTAGTTTCTGAAGTTGCTGCCTTTTCAACAACACCAGGTGCTCTGCAGAAGCTGGAACTGAAGGTGCTTTGTTGTAACTGTTGCCAAATAGAATGCCTGTCATGTGGCATTTTCAGCTCAATTAAATGCATTTTGGCACAACACTTCACTGTAAATTAAGCTGAAAATGAGAAATCTGGCATTGTTTTAGACTGTAATTCCCTCATTTCACATGTAAATATTTTGTATGGTTTGTTTGTGCAAGGGTTGACTGTTGTTCTTCATATGATGACTTAAATTAAATTGTTCATTGGACTACTTCTGTGCAGAAATTTGCAATGATTAGAGGAAATTTTGAACAAAAGTCATTAAGAAACTGCTGTGTTGTACCAATAAAATCAGTATCAGGATTTCCACAGATGATCACCAGTCATGAATCAGTATAATTTAACTGTCAAAAATGTGTTAATTGTTTGAGTTACATCCTAGAAAACTGAACCTAAAATAGTACTACTTTTTAAAGTATTTCTGATAAGCCACTTTGTCCCTGCATTTTTCAAAGGGATTTTCATAGGGAACACAACCTCATTTGTGACCAACAGATAGTTGAGAGAGAGAGAGAGAGAGAGAGAGTATTTACTTGATGTTATTAATTCAGTTATTAATTTTAGCAGCGGTCATGGTCAGAAATTATTGCTAATTAGCCAACTTAAAGTCAATGTTATCCCTAAAATGTTATCACTGTAGGCCACTATTTCTAACGTTTTGATGTACATTCAGTTCTTTAATTTGTTTTAGGGTCCAGTGATGAATAAAACATTGTAAAGTGTCCAATCAAATTCAAATGAGATCTCATGTTCTGCCATTACCCCTTCATCTGCTCTGGTGAGGCATGTCATGTTTTTGCACTACACAAAAGAATTACTGTTATGAAAGTACAGTACGGTACTGTTATGATGATGGAAATGATGGCACATGTCCTTGGACTGCAGCCAGGCATGGAACATGCTCAGATCTTTCTCCGAGTTTGGGTAAACAACGGAGTGTGCAGAAAGGGTTTGTACAGAGCCATATATACATTCATTTTTATTTCCACCACAGGAATGTCTTTCTCTCCCTCTCTATGACATGCTCTGTCTTTCTCCCTTGAGGCTACAGGGCAAAGCATTAGCGGAAGTCATCACATCATCCGTGAAGTCAAGATAAATAAGCACAGGCTAGCTGACAGCTATGGAAACAGGCCAGAGCTCATCTGGAGTGCACTCATGCATTCAACACATGCTAACATGCATATTTACACATATTAATGATGGTGTCTAATAAAAAGAGAGTTCCTTTGAGTGCAAAATCACGCTTTATCTAAACACCAGCAGGATGACAGCTGTCCTGTCTTGACTAACTAATTAAACCTGTTGTGTCCCATTTATTTTTTATTGATTAGCCAATCACCCCAGAGATAAATTGTGGGGTCAGTCGGTGGCAGTGATTGATTATTTGCAAGCACTAACCATATTTTAATTTAGACATGCTAATGTGCAAATGAAAACCAGCCTGATACCATTGGCCAGTTCTCACACGCACAATAAATATAACCCTACTATAAATTCGATTTTAGGAGTTCAAACAATGTTGACTTGTTCCAAAATTGTGTTTGTCAGTAGCAACTGCCATTGGGTTGCATAACAGCACACAGCTCAGAAAAATACATCTGGATTCCTTTATTCATTTCAAATTCTATTTTGTATGCATGTGAAAGATCACATGGAGGTCTTTCATATACTGTGGAGTGATATTGACCGTTCCTTATTAGGTTAAAGGAAAGCCATGTTTCACACTGTCCTGTTAAATCAGAATTATTTTATGATGAAAAAATTACTATTTTTCACATTTCTCTGTCTGTCTCTCTCTTTGTCTCTCTGTCTCTCTCTCTCTGTTGCCGTAGGTCACCCTCAATAGCCTGAGGAAAAGTGCCCTACTATATAATGCAGTCATCTGAGGCAGATCAATAACCCTGGCACAACACGTCTAGACTAAGAGATGAAGTACATATGCATATCTTGCCTTTTATGGGACAGGACATGTTACACATTTCCTCCTTCCATAATGAGGAGAGTAGATGCTGAGCCCCTTCGTGCTGTGCTTGAGTTTGTTTCAGATTAGAGACCCTGTGTAATCCACATGGGATAAAAGTGTTGAGACACAGAGGGTAATCCTGTAATGCTGATTTTAATCTTCCTAGTTCAGAGTGTATGTTTTACCTCTTCATGGAAACAGTTTCTTAATTTTTATGGCCATAAATTAAGGCATGAATGCAAGGCTACTGTAAGGCACTTTTAGGCACCAAAAAGAAGAAAATTGACCCAAAAAATAAGATTAAATAAGTGGCAAAATTAACTTTCCAGATAATGTGGATGTTAATAAAATGAGAAGTAGTTCACACAACACAGATGCTTTTTTCATTTAAACAGCAGCTTCAGTGAAAATGTCAGCCATGGAAAACCATTTCAATCTTTCTTTAAGAAATATTAAACATGCTACATGTAATGACCGTGTAATGTAAATATTATATCTGCAGCCTTGAAATAACAAATAATGTAACAAGGATTCACAGACAAAAAATTTTAAAGAATAACTTAATAATAACAATGGAATTCACTTTCTTAGAAAAACTAATTTTCTCTTTTGCTGAGGACATTGGTTTTTTTGGCCCAAACTGTATCCATTACCACTATACTGATTTTTTAATTCATTAACTGCTTTTAACTTATTCTTAGCTTTTTCTGGTTTTGGTTTTGGTTTTTATGCCAGTATATAATGGATTGTGATTTTGATTTTGGCCAATATTTTGCATTATACCACTGAGCCACTTCATTTGTGATATCTGCATGCACTGACCATATTATCAGCTCCACAATGTAGGTGCTCTTTGTAGTTACCATCAGTTGACATAAAAATTTCACTTTATTTTTTAACATGAATACGAGTTCCCCTAGCCTGCCTTGGTCGTCCTGCTCTGCCTTCAAGAGAATGACAGTTTAGATGGTCTGATCTGTCATCATAAAGGGAAATGTTACCTCCCCTTCACCTTATGTCATCATATGGGGAAAGGTTACTTCCCTTTTCTCATGCTTTGCCACCCAGAGACTTTTGCCTCCCGACTGTCAGTGCAATCATGTGAGAGACCACTTGTTCATTTAGAGACATCATGGCTTGCAAACGTTTGAAGCATGTCAGTTAGTGCTTAGATGTACAAATGAGCAAAAATGTTGTTGTTGTTTTTATTTCCTTCATGCAAGTCTGGAAATGCATTGACACAGTACAATCTCTTGCTGAAAAGCTGAAAATTAAGACTGGATCAGTCAACTTAACGCTATATAATTTATTTTGCTTTGCTGTATATGGTTGCCTTGCTTTTTAACCTTGTTTAGTATGTGGCTGTGACATTAGCTCTGCAACTAACCACTAACAGCCCGGTTAGCAGGCCACTTTCACAAATGTAAAGGTAGATAGCATCAGGTATGTGTGTGAATGGTGTATGAATACACACATTATTTGGATAACCCTGCTGCTGTTAGTGTTATTGCATGCACCAGGGTGATCAGATGAGAATGGGTAAAATTTTAGAAGTCTTACAGCATCCGGGCTAAAGGCACTGGTCTCAACTGTTCGGCTATCATGGAAATATCCCAAATCTCATTACAGATGAATACAACTGTCTTTTAACAGCCAGCTGGCCACGCCCCCACCCTCCACCCGCTTCTCTCCTCCTTGCCCCGCCTCTCCACTCCTCATTATTATATAAAGCTACAGACACAGAATCTCACTCTGTGACTGGCTCTTGGTGGCTGTGGCTGAATTTTAGAATGAGACATCAGGTACAGTATTAGGGGACTACAAAGTCATATATAAAAGCATAAAAATTCAGCATGTCATGGACTGTAGTCTAGAGTCACACAGAGCACACAGCAATGCTGCTGGAGTTATTAAACACTTCTGTGTCATTATTGGACTGATAGCAGGAAAAAAAAATATCCAACCAACAGCAAACACCCACACAAACACATACACACACACACATTAAAATACCACTACCATGACGGTATCACTGGTGTGCTGAGAAATTATATCTGTTCACTGATGGTCCTGACTTATGAATTGGTAGAGAGGGCTAAGAAGTTATGTAGACCACAGCCTATACAGAAACCCCCCACTTGAATGCAGATCAGGATTCACGGAATCGGTTTAATGCGATTTTTTTAAAAGAACTGATAATTGTATGCGGAAATCCCTGCACTAACGCAGAAGCTGCAGATATCCTCCACATTTTTGTACTTTTGTGACATGCAGGCCTCGTCCACCATGCCCCCTCTTCCTTGTGCTCAGATGTTACAGCCTTTTTCGAGGCAATATAATTTTTTTTCTGCTAAATTATTACAACAAATAAAAGTTTACATTTAATATCTACAGAAATATTAACGTAAATTCAGTTACATTTATATATTAAAAGTAACTATAAATGTGTTGGTACTGACAAGAGCATATTTGGGAGCATATTTGGGGCACAGGCTGTTCCCCCATTATTTTCACGGGCAAATGATGAGAAGACAGACTTACCTTAGAGATTTCGCCCGTGTAGCGTGATGGGAGTGCTCAGA
>JBBMFX010060265.1:0-10884 GCA_037832545.1 Rhabdalestes septentrionalis
TATATATATATATATATATATATATATATATATATATATATACACTATATATATATTTGTATTTATTTTGTACATATATAGAGCGAGTATTTACAATAAATACCTTTCATGACCTTATGACTGCTTGTGTCCCAATTCTCGCAGTGAATGCCATGATTCCAGCCATGGTAAATGTACATCAAGGGCCTCCCATCTTAGAACTCATGGAAAAGAGCGAGGAAATGCTGAGCAAAATGTACCAGGACCCAAAAGACCAGCTGGAGGACATAGAGAGATGGATCCACAAGAAAAGGGAGGAGAGAAGAGTGAAAGAAGAGGAAGAGAGGACAGAAGCTCTTGAACAAGATTTTCTCAGTTACGTTGTGAGGGTAAAACAACAGATTAATGAGGAGCATGAAAAAATTGTGACTTCAGCTCAGAGTGTGGCTGGACTTGGGGAAGAGTTGAAGCATGCAGAAACTGACGAAGAAAGAAGTGAGCTGGAGGTGCAGCTGAATGCAGCTTTACAGAGACAGAGGGAAGGTGAGAAAGAGATTGAGAATCTAGCCAAGGAGATAGACAAGCAGAGAAATGCAATTGAGGCGAAGCACGAGAATGAGACTAAGGAGATCAAAGAGAAATATGAGACTGTGTTGAGGATTGAGGCGGAAACAAACCTCCTGAATATCATCTTGTCTGATGCACAAGCGTATTTTAGGAACATGACTGTTCAGTTTCAGAGAGCTTTTACCAAACAAGTGATGGAAAGAAAGATGATAGTGGAGGCAGCAGGTGAAGATGAACCAGAAGGAGTGGAAAACTGCAGAGAGGAGGAGTGGGAACATCGAGTGAGTCCAGTGGAGGAAGAGACCTCGAATGAAATGATTGAAGAACAAGAGATGGATGCAGAACAACTGAGATACATTGAAGACAGCCAAGAAAATGAGGATTGTGTAGAAACATTAGAGCAAATCTCTAAAACCCGAGCAGATCCAATACTGGAGGGAGGAATTAGTGAAGAGATACAGGAAAGTGAGGGTATAGATTCTGAAAATGAGACTTTGGAACTGGAGGAACACATGGTGAATGGTGTGATGACTAGAGAGCAAGAAGAGGTTCAATCAGATATAGAAGCAGATGAAAAGCAAGAAACGGTGAGGGAGCTTGACAATGAGATTTATGAGGAGGATGTAGATTATACTCAGTAGTCGTTCTAGACCTAATCTATGTCCTGACCCTTTTGAAGATGAATTCCACCATTTGGCACCAGTTATTTGGAGTGGGTTGTTGTTAAATGTTATACTCTTATACACTCATAATTCTTCACAGTGGTGCTGGTAGGAACTAGGTGTCTGAAGCATATATAAATTGTCTAACAGAAAGCTATTATATGAAGTAATTGGAAATATGCCTGAAACAATGTCTTATTATTATTGTGATAATATTTTATCCTTAAACCCTTTTAAAAAATCCATTCATGGTGGAGGCGAAACAGCACATTTGTGGTTTTGAATCATTATAATTGCATTGTCAGCACCCTGACCCCCATTTCCAAAAGCTAAACCATAAATTTGAGTTTAAACATTTCTATACAATTAACCATTTCATTTCAAGCCCACTCTAAATGACTTTGTTTCTGTTGAAGTCAGTGGAATTAGCCTTTAGCATTTCAGTAGATTAATCTCTCAGGAAATCAAATCAGATGTCCAAATGTAATTAATCACTGGAGACATGTTTTATGCCTGAAGGCTTCTTCTTTAGGCTCAGGTAGCTAACAGTTTGGGAAGCTTATAGCCACTTGTTAACATCTTGCCAAATCTGGATTTATATCATTACACACTTTCCTCATTCATTGATTTCCAGTAAACAGAAAAACAGAAAAGCCAGTGGGGTTTCTGACACTGTAGGCTAAGCTAAAAACACTAGCGGCTTCCAAGTCTCAATTTTGTCCTGAATTTGTTGTGCTATTTCTGGAATTAGCTAAATAGTGAGTTAGATTTTTAGCCAATCTTCTTAAAATGTGTGAGAAATTTTCATAAAATCCACTCAGATTGTAGGAGTAGCTGAGTAATATTGAATTTGTGAGTGCATATTACTTGTGCGCTTATTAGAATTTGTCTTGTTTTTCCTGTCTTTCGACATGTCTGTTGTAGAATAGAATACTGGTGGGAATGATAACTAATCATCTTCTGTGACAACAAGTATCTGATGTTTTTACAGATGCTTCATGAGTAACAATATTCAAGTCTATACTGCAGTCTAGGGGGCATCCAGGGCTACACTATTCAATGTTTTGATCTTGACACTGCCTCTGCTGCAGTCTTTTACAAAAGATCATATTTTTGTCATCATGTTTTTTTGTGCTGAATTCTTAAAACCATAAATGTTTTAATTGAAAATACTTTCTCTATAGAAAACATACTTTTGCACATTTTTATGTGTAGTGATAGTTTATTTTCTAAATAAATATTAAAATAAAACATAAAACATAGACCTGTGCTGCTGTTATGGCACCTTGTATTAAACATGTTAGAATAAACACTTCTCTAACATTTGCAGTCAGATGAAATATCTCATTTTGTTTTTTAAAACAAATTAAGCAGTTTGGTCAGTTGTATTCTTACTTTTGCACAAGAAATAATTAAAATATAAGGTGTGTAATGTATTTTCTATTAAATGGTTTGACATTGTTGTCCCAGGTTTGGGTTATTATTATTATTATTGTGAAATGTAAAATGTTCTTGATGTTTTAAAACAAAAGGGGTTGTTGCAGAACAAAAGTTATTTCAAAATACACCCTTTACCCTTCAGTCTATGCACTCTGGTCTCCAGCTCAGTTTGGTTTTCCTTGCTCAAACATGTTATTTAACTAAATAGTTACTGGTAGGATTAAACGAATGTGTTTTAAGAGGGAAACTACCAAACTGTGCTGGACACCGACCCTCCAGGTTTGTAGCACCCCTGGTTCAAGTAGTGAATTATCATTAATCATCTTGTTCACTCAAGGTATTTATGCATAGCATGTGTCTTAATGTGTTAATGCACTAGTTTATTGATTTAAGGCATGTTCTTAAAGCATGTGTGGACTTGCATTTCACCCACCGGCTTTTTTTTTTGTTGCATTTTCCCCACATGCATTATGCAACACATTTTCAGGTGTGGCCAGTCTCAAAAATGCAGGAGTAAAGAGAGCATACCAACGAATGCAGCATTGTACTACACATGCTGCACTGAATATCTCCTAATCACTTATATGTTTATGCACATTATAGACAAAGTTCAACAAATCAGGTCTGGAGAAGGTGAAGGTGCTGAGATCAAATATTTCCATTTTAGTCTGTTCTGCTTCTTAAATATCTTTCTTAAAATAGACTGGTGCCATTCTTGCATGTAAACCATTTCTTTTTGCTATAAAAAGCAAAGATTTGATCAAAACCATTAAAACACTAGGCTGGGTTTTGTGAAAGGACACTGCCAGTATCAGGGGATCGGCTATTACACTTCTGGGGGGCTAGATTAACTCTATGTTCTGATATTCAGGGGACAGTGTTCCCTTGCCATTATGAATGCGTAGGAAATAAACTGTTTGGTTATCATTCTTCTCCAACACCGCTTTATTCTTTCCTCACAATCAGCTTTAACTCAAAGTAAAATGTTTCAGAACGCCAGCATAGTCTTTTAATAAAACTAAAATCACCATCACATGGTAATCACATCAAAAATAAAATCAGTCATAAAAACAAAACACCCTGCAGTTTCTAGTAAATGGTGGAGTTTGCTCTTGGCAAGAAGTTAAAGATCTTTGGGCATCTTGCTAAAGGTCAGCGACGATTCCATTGTCACCACGGAGATGCTGGTCCTGCAGCACTGTGGGCTGAGCGGTCATTGGTATGCCTGAGATAAAGAAAAGACCTCCTTTCAATTATTAAAATCAAATAATGAAATGAATTAGAATGTATGTGCAGTATGAATGTCATAGTACAGGTCTGACTACAGGCTGCCACACATCTGTCAAGAAGGTGTACAAAATAAAGCCATAGAAAATAAGAGACCACCATTCTACATTATAGAAGCCAGGGCAAGTTTGAGGTAGTCTTCCTTTAACGAAGGCAAATGAAAGAACCTGCTTTGGGTAGACAATATCATTTGTAATCTTTTAGCCTTAGCTCTGACTTCTGACTATAGTTGGCTCTGAACAGATCTTGAAGGGTGCTGTTCCGTTAAGGTGGAGGTGTTTGGACGTTGTGTGTCGTATGCCTAGTGCACGATAGCCTTAAAGGGTGAGTGGGGGTTGTGTGCACGTATCTCACCAATCTCTGACTCATAGGAAATGTTGTGCTGGGTGAGGAGAGAGCGCAGCCACTGTATTTCAGTTTGCTGTTTCTCAAATTCCTGTTGATAAAACGATCAATATTACACTTAAATATATTTACAAACTGTACATACTTTGGTCAAGACCATTTTTAAGATTTTACAACCAGACAAACCTCTGTGCACTTCTCCAGACTCTGGTGTTTGGAAGCGTGTGTGTTTTCTTCACGTTTCTGCTGTTGAGCTTTCTTCAGAAAACCAGCATCCTCAAACAGGTTCTTTAGCATCTTATTGTAGCCCTACACACAAAACACACAACCCTTATGGAGTTATACACAAATTCTTGAAAACTATTGCTTAAAAGTGATCATTTATGAAACTGTATTTTACCAAATTTAACTTTATTTCAAATAAAGGCATCACCTGTAGGAACATTACCTATCTCTGTTAATATGTGACTTGCCATATATAAATCAGTTTAACAAGCACTACTAAACCCAGTGTGGTAATCACACATGGCACGCTGGTGGAATATGGCATCATTTTTGCAGTGGTAAATTAATAAGGGAAAAAAATCCTTCTAAGGTTTCTACATCACACACATTTCGGTATATTAATTGTTATATGAAATAAACATATGTAGTGACTGCAATATTGTACTGAAGTGAAAGAATTTCCAGTAACAGAACAATTATATGAAACTGAAGTATTTAATGAATATATGAGTGTTTCGTCATACTGTACTAGTCTCTAGTGACTTCTTGCGTAAATTTAATTTAAAATTTGACCTAACTGATCTTTCGGAGCTCTTGTGTTAACTGTGATGATCAGTCACCTGTTCTGTGATGAGTTCTTCATATCGAGCTTGCTCAATCTCATCCCACTCCTCCTGCAGTTTTTTACTCAGCACTGGGTACACTACACACACACATTCAGCTTATAACATATCAGCATCCAAGACTATCCATAGATGCACTTATATTATAATTAATATATGAGCAGAAAAAAAAGCAGACATGTAAATCAGTTGGTTTGTTGACCATCCTCCTGTATTTTTTGCACTTACCTAGTAGGGAATGTGAGTGACAAACAAGTGGCGTCTCAAACGTGAGCGAGTACAAACACGTCTGTGGCTCTGACACTCTGGCCAATTTACTGCTGTTCCCACACAAGAAGAGGACCTTAGAGAGGACACATCAGTGGCAGATGGTACTGTCACACATCTGCACATGCTCATGGCAGGAGAACATCATCCAGCATCCAGCCTGCTATTCAATTCCAGTGTGCCATGCCCTCACTTACACAAGCAAACACAGGCTCAGTACCTTGGTCTGTCTGTTTTTGCTTCCACATGTGTCTCCCTCTCTCAACCACATTGCAGTGAAAGTGTTGTTCTGTATCTCCCACTCCTGCCAGATTCTAAACAATAACACAGATTTTTTTTAGGTGTGAGTATGTTTTGCCCCATGTCATTGTCAATTACCACCTTCTAGTTTGGACTTCTAAAGTCCCACCCCTGGGTTCACAAAGTCTAGCTCATACGTCTTTCGTGTCACATGAAGAATGATGACAGCCAACTGCCGCATTTGACAAGATTATAAAGAAACACTAATGGCCAATTTTGTTAAATCAACTAATAGATGCTCACACTGGCTAATACCACAGTGAGTAATGGGGAGAGGGAGGACTAATATGCTGTCTTGTACTTCCAGCCACAGAAGGCTGTGGCATCTCCACATATCAAATTTGAGGTCTGCAGTTGAGCCAACTGAGAGTTGCGCTACTCCTGAGTTGTTGTTTTGTTTCTTTTAGCCATGTCTTGCCCATAGTGTAGCATAGTGATGCTAAAAGCTGTGTTTTAGATTCAATAGATTAATACACACTGAGCAGGAAATCATATCAGTGATTGAAAAATGATACATCCAAAGAGTGTTGCTTTCCTCAAAGAAAATTTTGAGTAAATATCGTCGTCAATGAACATTTATAACATGACAAATACAAGATAAGATGCAACGTAAATAATGGTCATGTGACGATGACTATGACAAAATATATCATGTAATATTGTTGACGAGCAAGAGCAAGACTAAATACGGTTTACAGAATAAAAACTAAATATGTCTATTTCCCCCCCATTTAATCCAATTTTTATTTATAATACTACCTCTAATAAAAATATAATAATATTAAAACGTGTTATTATTAATATTTTGCTGTATTTCTGTTTCTTGTTTCCACACACAGCATTCTGAGAAGCAGCCTTCCGCATTTCCATGCAAAAAAAGCTGATCCTAACTTGCTCTGGTTTGGTTGTGTAGACCAAATTTGTCCAAGAATAAGAAAATATTCAGGTAAGTTCAGACCAACACACTGAAGGTGAAGACTTTTACCAATTTTACAAATGTGGCTTTTATGGCAATAGACACACACATTTTCATTTTATTTGCACTTTTTAGTGTTGTGATGTTATTTTCTGGAATGGATGTAAAGTATTCTTGAGTCTATAAGGTAACAATAGTATAGTAATAAGGTAACATAGTTTGAACTGTGAAATAGCTTAAAAGAACTAAAAGAAAATTTAGATTTTGCCAATTCTACTAGGTACTTACAGTATATTGAATTGGTAAAACAGAATCGCATTGCAGAATTGCTGTGATCAGGATGTGTGGAGTTTGAGTCTCACTTGTTGAATGGTTGAAACGCAGAAGTAGACTTAAACAGCACCTCGAGCGGTGGTGTGTTCATTTATGGCAGAATCGTCACTTTCTGTTTGTGTTTTTGGAAAGTAAAATCAGTTTTCCAGTGATTACAGTTAATATATTTCCGTCTTGTTTTGATACACTATTTTGTTAGAAGCCTAAAGAGAATGTTGTTTTTCTTTCATTAGGTTTTAAAGCACTTATTCTGAACGCAATTTGTTCAAGCACTTCACTCTTATTAAAAGTGAATATACTAGGTCAATGAGAGAAGATATTTAAATGTATAATATTTCAGCTATCTTGCCTTTAGGCTCGTTATGAGTGGGGCCAAGGATAATATTTTATTTCAAATGTTATTTTTTTATATTGTGCATTGTCTGAATGCTAAATAAATATATCCAAATTTGTACAGATTTATTGTTTAAATAATGTAATAATAATAATTTATTTCAGTTTTCGGCCAGGGTGTTTCCTTTTTTCGATTTCGGCAAAAAAAAAATCATTTCGGTGCATCCCTAATATATATATATATAAATATATATATTCTGGTACTCTGAGATTGTATGTTACAGTCCTTAAGAGCACTAAAATATTTGTAAAGGCTGTTTTTATGTGTGTTTGTGTTTGTACCCCAAAATTCCACTGTAGGCATTCCATCTGAAGCTCTGCTCATGTTGCGTCACATTATGGAATGGACAGAACTCATACTTATACCTAAGACATAAGAAAGACCAGAATTCAGTCATGTCTTACACACAAGAATGAAAGCTCAATCACATACAAATAAGAATAAACTACAGCTCCCCAAAGGTACACAAATATATGACGACATGGTACCCATAACATGCTTTAAAACACAACTGACGTGGACTCGATGTAGCTGAAGCACTTCCCAGCAAGCCTGAATAGATGAGGAGGGCCAGACACAGGAGATGCTTTGACTCTGGCCTGAAGCCGGCTGCCCTGCACCAGCAAGTGGCTATTCAACCTGGACAGTGAAAGTGATTGAGTGACAACAGCCCAATATGGGACTGAACGCCTCAGTATTGAAGGTTGAGACACATAAAAATTCTTTTGTAAACTCACCCAAGACACAGTTATAAAAAAAGTGATAAATAATTATAAAATACTTATAATTACTTTGAATTTCTTTGTTCTCAAATACTGGTCTATTCAGAAATGATAAAATGGCTGGGATGCTTATATCAATCCGAGAATTACACAGCATTAAAATAGTTTGATCTTTGCGATTCACCACTCTTTTTTTCAGTGCGTCTCTGTAGTTCAGTGCAGTCGATGGTTAAACACGGTGGCATGTTTTCTTTCATGATTTGAGTTCATATGACTTCATTCCCCATTAAAAATGTGATGGTATTACTTTTTTATTTTTATTGTCAAATGCAAATAATAAAAAATCTTTACCATATAAACAGGTCCAGAAAGGCTCACATTCACCTGTCTAATTTGTGAATTTTTTCACAAATATACAGGCACACAATATCACAATATATAGAGAAACTAGGGCTGGGAATTTAACGCGTTAATTAGATCAATTAATCACAGAAAAAAATAACGCGTTAATATTTTTAACGCAGTTAACGCATTACGTCATCTTCTCGTTCAAAGTTTCGAGAACACAGCAAGAGAAGCGAGTCCCAGGGCACTGCTTTGTGAGCAGCCAGAAAGGAGCTCAGTTCAGTGAGATTTGGAAGAAAAAAACGCTAAAATGGCAAATAAATAATGCCTTGTGAATGCTTTTTGCCTATTCTGACTCTGAAGGGGAATATTTGCCTTTTGGTAAAGACGCTAGCGCGTCTCACGTTTCAACTCTGGAGCGCAGCTGCGCGGCCATGAGAGTGAACACGAAGCACAAACACACGTTTATTTAAACACTTTGCCCATCTAGAAAGTGTGTGGAAGCTGTGAACCTGCTTGTAGTGTCTCTAGGAGAGCTGTTGGTTGAGCTAGAGGCAGCAGGAGAGGGGAAATTTGGGCTGAAATTAACCGCATTAGCTTTGTCCATCCAGTACTCCAGAGGGGCGGATTCTCAGCGCTGTGGCAAGAGTGTGTGTAGAGCTGGGAGACGTAGTTTATCAAAACTTACAACTATCATATACTGTAACCTAATTAGGTTTGGTTCAGTCAGTATTTAAAATGCCATGACCAAGTTACAGGCTTGCATTCAATAATAAATGGTTTTTAAGTCTGTGTGTATGTGCGATTAAATGCGATTGATTAGATTAATTAATCGCCACACCATGCGGTTAATTAGATTAAAAAATGTAATCGCTTGACAGCACTAATAGAAACATATGTGCTACATCACTAACCAGTGGCCAAAACCCCCCAAAAGTATCCTAGATGGGCCAAACTAGGCTCAAAGTGATTTTTAGTTAGGTTTATTTGTAAAAACTGCTGGACTGATACATACAGTGACCTATGCCAGGTCTTAGATGTGTAAAAAAAATCACAATAAGACTGATCAATTTGAGCCTAATTTGGCCCATATAGGTCAAACAGTTAATTCAGTGGTGAAATTTGTGCCTACATATTTGTGAAAGGTTTCACGAATGATGTTTTGTCAAACCGAACGTAGATATTGTAGCTTTTGAGTATATTTTCAATGCTGGTAAGGTTTAAAAACACTGCTTTTCCCCCACTAATGGCCTCACATACAGTGATATATGCCAGACTGTACATTTTAGATTTGTAACAAAATTCACAAATAAGTCTGATCAATTTGAGCCTAGTTTGGCCAATTTGGATTACTTTTTTAAGTGTTTTGGCCACTTGTTTGCGATCTAAACCATTTATTGCTATATATAATGCTATAATTAGCCAAACAGTTAATTCAGTGGTGATATGTATGCCTATACATTTGTTAAAAAAAAAAAAAAAGCACAATTCAGACTGATGAAGGTGAGCCTGGCTGGACCTGTTTATATGGTAAAGATTTTTTATTATTTGCGTTTGAAAATAAAAATAAAAATTTTAATACCAGCACATTTAGGGGTCATCTGAATTCACAAATCATGAAAGACAACATGCCACCCTGTTTAACTGCCTACCACACTGAACTGTATAGATACTCTCCAAAGAGTGGTGAATCACAAACTGCAAACTCTCTTTACTGTGGTTCCAAGTGGCCATAACTCACCCAAAAGTGTTTGGTTCCTCTACTATTTTCATCTTCCCTCCTAGCACAAGTGACACTGAAACAGTGGTATATTGGCACATATAAAGCAGTGAGAGAAAACAACTACAACTAGTAAGTATAAACATGTTGAATAACACATACATATATAAAGATCATATATAATTTTCACTCGTATCTGTGCACACATACATTATATGGACAAACGTGTTGTGACGATTCCAGATATAACAGCTTTACACAATATAGTGAAATGTTCCATTCTGCAGAGTATTGAGGCCAGGCACTGATGTTGGACGAGGAGGCCTGGCTCACAATCTCCAATTCATCCTAAACGTGTTGGATGTGGTTAAAGTCAGGACTCTGTGCGGACCAGCCAAGTTCGCCCACACCAGCACATCCAAATATGTCTTTGCGGACTTTGCTTTGAACAGAAAGAGCCCTCCCCAAACTGTGTCCACAAAGATTGGAGCAGGGCGTTGTCCAATATGTCTTGGTATGCTGAAGCGTTAAGAATGCCATTCACTGGAAGTAAGGGGCCTAGCCCATACCCTAAAAAAGAGGTGTGTCCCAATATATTCGTCCATGTAATGTATGTTTAAGTGCCCAAAAAGAAATAAGTTACTTAAAGTTACTAAAAAACGAAATAAACAAACACAACAAGAAACAAACATAAATAATGTTCAACACAGACACAGTTGAGTGACACTAACAAACAAAAAGCGGTGATGTAGCACCTCT
>JBBMFX010060324.1:0-24847 GCA_037832545.1 Rhabdalestes septentrionalis
AGGGGGTTGAGGGGGGGGAGCGGAGGATCTGCCCTGTGCATCCTGAAGTCCAGGATGATCTCTTTAGTCTTTTTCGTGTTCAGAGCCACCAATCAGACAGCCTCAAGACCTCGACCAAACCAGACAGTTTGCTGACCAAGATGTCGGGGATGATTGTGTTAAAGGCTGAGCTGAAGTCAATGAAGAGCATTCTGACTTAACCTTCACGATTTTCCAGGTGGCTCAGTGCGGTGTGAAGGGCCGTGGCTATGGTGTCCTCTGTTGACCTGTTTGCTTTGTAGGCAAACTGGTAGGGGTCAAAAGGGGGGGGGGCAGGCTGTAATGTGGTTTAGGACTAGCCGCTCGAAGCACTTAGTGATGATGGGTGTGAGTGCAACTGGGCGGTAGTCAATTAAGCTGTTTGTGGTTGACTTTTTAAATGTTGGGACGGTGGTGGCAAATGTCAGACAGGCTGAGATGGTGGCCTGTGCCAGGAGAGGTTGAAAATTGTGGTGAAAACCTGTGACAGCTGGTCTGTACCTTCCCCGGGACTCCATCTGGCCCAGCCCAGATGTCCAGATGTCACTGGTAGCTGTGGGGTTTGAGCCTCAGAGTGTGAAGAAGGTGTTCAGTTCTTCAGCTAGCGCAAGTCCCCACCTGAGTGGATCTGTCCCCTGGAGTTAGTGATCTGCTGAACACCGTGCCACATCTGCCTAGTGTTGTTGTCCAGAAGGTGATTTTCTAATTTCTTTCTGTAGTCAGATTTGGCTTTTTTTAATTGTCCTTTTCAGATCTGCTCTGGCAGCGCTGTACAGTTCTTTGTTTCCTGACATGAAGGCAGAGTTCCGAATTTTCTGTTTGCGTACCTGGCTAGTCATCCAGGGCTTTTGGTTGGGAAACACTCTGATGCATTTCCTCACTGTAACATTCCCCACATAGAATGTGATGTAGGACAGGACAGCATCTATGTGCGCTGCCAGGTCCTGATGTTCAAGTGAGGAACATACTCTGGAGAGGAGGTTTGAGTGGGTCTTTTCTCAGTCTCACTAGTACATCAGAGCGGCATCCCCGCTTCTGCTTTCTCTCTTTAATGAATATTGTTTGTTTCATTACCAAAGAACAGGAGTAATGACATGACATGGATTGTATGTATGGTAGTGTCATCTAGTGCTCATGCAGGTAACCTTAATTTAATTTAATGTAATCTTAAGAGCCAAGTGGTTAAGTTTACCACTATAGGAAGTAAATGTCATAAATGTTCAAGTTATTTCCTGTATATATTTACCATATATTCAAAGTCAGTGTTTCAATGGTTTTGCAGAATACATTTATTTTAGGCTACATATTAAAGCTTGGTTAATGTTTTCTGATTCTAAAAACAGAAATGAATACCCCTGAAATGAAAGAATACTTGAGTATGTAAATGATTAATGCCAGCCCTAATAATTTGTTTTCACTGGTTCATGTCAATAGTTTTACTAAGGCTCACCTTGTGTCTTTTTTGTCACTGTAATTAATTGCTGTTAAGGGTTATGATTCCTCATTTGAGTTCTGCTAAGGAGCTGTTTCTTGTCTCTGTCATGCTTGGTTTTTCCCATTAGGTATTTAAACCCAGGCTTAATCCTATTTTGTGCTCAAAGTTGTTTGCAGCATTTTAAACCCCCACTGTCAAATTACATTTTATTTTCTGAATGTAAATAATGACTTTTCCTGTACTAGGGCATTAATTATTACAATTTGCAATATAAGAATTCCTTTCTACGTGTTAAATTTTGAATAATGGATAGAGATGTATTATTAACCAAAAAAAGATCCAGGGTGGCCAAATTTGCAAGATGTCTTTAAACAAGAAAGTGATATCATTGAGAATTTGTTTTTTTGGGGGGGTTATTAACTACAGTATCAAGTCAGTCTGAAACATCTTCGATAATGTTTAGCACCAAGTGGTGCTTAACACAGTAGTCCTATCACAGACACCAAGCCTCCCACTGATCTTGTTATCTGTGTCTCCCCTATGACAACTCTGTCATTAACTCCATTGTTATTTATGGAAGTTTCTCTTTTTGTTACACTGACAGTATTTTGCTATCAATCACATGGGCGGAGAAGAGGAGGATCAGGTGGCGATGGATCGCCAGTTTAACTTGGGCTTGACGGGGAATGAGAAGCTTAATCAGGGAAATTTGCCATCCCATTTTGCTTGTAATTGACTTTAGGGTGAGGGTAACCCCCCCAGTTCACAGCTTCCAAAAGGAAGATATATAGGTGTCACTCTTTTTTTAAGTAATACACTTTGGCTTTGGGACATTGCTCATGATCACTGAGATGATGATGATTAATGTGATATTCACATGCTTTAAGAAGATGTGAAATCTGTGTGTGTGTGTGTGTGTGTTTGTGTGTTTTCCATTGCAATGACAGATTTCCGTCAGCTGAGTGCCCTAAAGATTGATAATGATTGATGCAGATCCAAAGGAAAAAATGGGGGTCAGGACTAAACAAGCTTCGACAGACAAAGTTCAGGAAAGGCTGTTTTTTAATTTGGTTTCATTAAGATTTAAATATTCTTCCTCAAAATAAAAAGAAACATTATGGATTCAGCAGTTTTCTTGAACATTAACAGCTCTGGAGTATACGTCGCTTGTTTAAGATGCCAAACTTTATATTATAATTATTCTCAGATTTTGGTGTATACCCTCACCTCATTTTATTGTATTTACCTGCTTATAACAAAGAAACTAGCATAAACCAAAAAAAGCATTTGTGCGTTAATTACAGTACATTCTATACAGGGGTGACATCGGTGACATCGGAGAATTTACTTAAACAGAGCATTTTAAGGCCTCCCATAAAACATTACTAAATTAAAATCTCACTTTTCTGGATAAAAGTGTCTGAATCATGTGCTTTATCCGACGTTCGTGGCACAGTGAGCCAAGCATTTTTCTGCTCATTGGAGCGAATCCCCGCGTCCACACGGGCGCTCAGCACAGCGCTCGGTCACTGTGTGTTCATGAGGCATCAAATTTCCTCTCCTCCCTAACGCACCCCAACAGGAGGATATTTAATGCAATAATGTCGATTGTAAGTTTTAACAAATTAAAAAAAATTTTCAGGACAGAACTTTGGTGTAAGATGAACAATCTCTTCCTCAATGTGGGGAAGACCAAAGAAATGGTTATAGACTTCAGGAGAAGACCTCCTCAGCATGCCCCACTGACCATCGATGGCACTGCAGTAGAGAGGGTGACAACCATATTTCTGGGGGTGCACACCTCTCCTGGACCGATAACACCACATCACTGACCAAGAAAGCACAAACAAGCCTCCACTTCCTCCGTAGACTGAAGAGGGCAAAAGTTCCACCCATCGTCATGCTCTCTTTTTACAGAGACCCCATTGAGTGTGTCATTACTGGCTGTATTGCTGTGTGGTTCCGAAGCTGCTCTGCCTCCTGTCGTAAGGCTCTGCAGCGGGTGGTGAATACAGCCAGCAAGACCATCGGCACCCCCCTGCCCCCTGCAATCTATGCAGAAAACCAATGAAATGCAAGATTTCCTTCCCATCTTAAAAAAATAATAATAATTTACTTAGAGTATTTTAGGCCTCCCTTAAAACATTTGAACTATTGAACATTGTTGAAAAATGTTAGTAAATTTTTTTTTATAATCTTAAATAAATGTAAACACAATTTAAATTATAAAGTTACTAGAACTTAATTTAATTTAATTTAAAAATAATTTTAAAATGAGCACTACAGCTATGCAGCCAGTGTAAAAAAACAAGTTAATCACATTTGTCACCATTCAGATCTGCTTTTCTCTGACATTCATTTGAACAGATATTAGATTAGACCCAAAACTGCATTAATATTTATTCATGTTAATACAGAGTGTATTAGCAGGTCAGTTCAAGCCACAGCTGAGCCTCTTTAAGGTTTGGAGCTCAGAAACTGACTCTATTGCAGGGGTGCTCCTGGAGGGCCATGGTCCAGCACGTTTTGGTGATTTCCCTCCTCAGAAACACCTGGTTCAACTTGCCAGTTAATTGTCAGGTTTAGTGAATTTGTTTGAGGAGGACTACCATCAAACTGTGCTGGACACCGGCCCTCCACAAGTGACTCACACACATGGATTAGTTTAGTTAGTGATTTAGAGGGAACCGAATCCTAAAAAGGATCCCAGTATTACAGATCTATTCTCCATGTGCTTAGCATATGTATGTACCATTTATCGCAGTTCAGTCAGGCAGTTCTTTGTACCGTATATTACTCCCATCAGCATCATTGAAAGCTTGAAGTCATTTGTGGTGGTTGTGGATGAGGCCCTTTATCTTCTCAGACAGCAAAGCTTCCTAGCAAATAACCCTAGTTCCTGTAAATTATTGGGCTGTCGTGCATGAACTGCACATTTGAGGTCTCCCCAGAGATATGTCCCATGTTCAGCTTTCAGGCTGATGGGTGCAAATTTTCTTCCAGTATTTTTGATAACTTGATTAATTCACCTTGCCATCAATTCTGAACATATTTCTTGTGCTCACACATCCCCAAAACCAGCAAGGGCTTCTATTAAAAAAGATAAATAGTTAACTTTTTGGCTATAAAAGTAGACAGTATGCAGTTTGAACATATTTTTTGTTCTTCTTTCCCAAAGACTACAGATGCCCTGAAAATAAAAGCAAAAGTGCCAGATTTAGAGTTGCACAAATGAGCAGGAATCATGTGAAAAGTGATTGTAAATTAGAACATAAATCATGTGAGTTAAGTACACAATAGAATTGTGTGCCCAACTGTGCATACTGGACCCCAAAGAACAAATTTTGAGGAATGAACAAATGCAGTCAAATTGAAAATTAGTTAACATAGTGAACATAGACATGTTTAAACAAACTGTCCTAGACTGGCATCAGTCTTATAACCACCCCACATCTATGTTGTGTCATGAGTTTTCAGAGTCTCTTGGAGGAGAGGTCATTGTTAGAATTATTTGATGCCTCCTGAGCCTACAGATCCTTTAGAAAAGACACCTCCTTTCCCACTGGAAAGAAAGACCTCTGCACTCCCATCCAGCTTTCTTTATCCTTCCTAACTGTGGCACACATTTTTCAAATATGATCTAAAACACTGTGCAGGTGTGCAAAGAATATAAGAAGGGGAAAAGTGATTGTGACCAACCTTGGAACCTTGGAAACACTTAGAAGGGGCTTTTGGGTGATGCTCTTATCCAGAGCAACTTACAATCATTAGACCAGTCCCTCTTGAGCAACTAATGGTTAAGTGAGACAATGGTAGAAAGTGGGGTAGGAATCTGTGACTTTGTGGTCATTGGGTTGACAGGCAAGTGTTTTGCCTAGGTTACTAGGCTACCTCCACCTTACACACCTGAGACAGTGATGGTGCTGTCATTGGTCCAACAGTCATTCTACTAGAGATGCTGAAACTGCACATGCAGGCTTGAAACTACTTTAAACTGTATTTTTATTACTGCATTCAACTCCAAACCAGTAGGTCTTTACCCTGTCTCATGGCCATGGCTGATGCTTCATTAACTTTTGTCCATAGGCACTTTCATCAATTTCAGTGCAAACTTATATTTGCATTATTTTTTATTACAGTTGTCTTTAATCTAGATTTTGTATTCTGGACACTGTACAGATGGTCTGTAGAAATTAGCTTGTTTTGTTGCTTAGCAGTGTACTTGTGTTTCCTTCAACAGATTTGGTCCACCTAACATGTTCATCCTTGGGATCATCTCATGAAGACCTGTCACCAGTTATTTCCAGGCTTTTCCATGTTCCCGGCAGCACTGGGGAGGAACATGCACATGGTGAGCCCATCAGCTTAATGACTATTTATTATCCTTTGCCATCTGTCAGCACACCCCCACACTGATTTCTACAATCTTTCTCCACCTTATTGACTTTCGACTGCTGCCCCTTACCTAAGACACACCTAACTTGTGATATGTTACCTGCCTCTGTCCTTATCCCTGTCTGCTGTCCACAGTGTGAAGAAATCATCAATTTCTTCTCTTTAAAGAAGAGAGAACCTGTGACATTCACAGAGGGGCTTTTGCTGGGCCATTATTAGCAATAATGGTGATAGATTTTGATGGTAGTGTTGCAGGCTAGGACCAGCCACCCATCCCATTGATTCCCATTACATTCTGTCAGGATTTGCCTGGCTCCTTGACTGTAAATTGGAGCACAACTTCACATATGACCTCACGTTACAGTCAAATGGTAAGGACAGGAGCTGATCAAAAGGGACGTTTGTTTATTAGTATATATTAGTAGGATTTTAACAGATGTGTTTCTTTCTTGGTTTGCATGAAAAATGTCGTTATAAGAAGATCAATTCAGTCTGTTTGTCACCATAGCTTAAGGTGCTTTGAGTTCTTTTTTTAAATTCCTCTTTAATGCCAATAATTTACCCACAAATGTCTAAAGAATGTTTTTAAATGACGACTCCACACCAACCACAGACATGCCGGGATGAGGAAGGTGATAATAGTCATCGTTTTGTTTTATAAATTCTTCTCCTTGGAAGTGAGACAAGGTCATCAGATGACAGGCAGATTGACACGCATGCATGCATCATTCTTTACTCGTTGCCCTCAGGTCATTTTCTATCATAATCATTATCTTTACATCTTTGATCCTTTGTGTCTTTTATGTTTCTTTCTCTCACAAACAAACACTTTTTTGTCATTTTTAATTTTGCATTTGTTGCCATATTAAGTGATTGTAAAATCTGTATAAGCTTGGGAAGCATTGGTATGTGTGAACATATATCTGTTATGTGATCAGGTGTGTGACCAGTGTAACGGTGTATGTAGCAATGTCATGCTAAAACATACCTGTTTTATCATTGGAATGTGCTGGTGGTATTTTAATTAAAACGTCAGAACAAATACTGGCAGAAGTATTGAGGATAGATGACTAGATATGGGGAGCAGTGGGGCAGAACAGGTCAAAGAGACAAAGTCAACTAGGTGACAGATCCTCATTCATTGCCTGGGGGTGTGGGTGTTTATGCACATGTGCATGCATGTGTGTGGGGAGAAATAAAGTGGTGTATTTGGGTCTTATATTAATGTCTTGGACATTGGATTGACTGCTGATAGTGTCCTTACAATATACACTGTGTTTTAGGGCTGCACGATTATGGCCAAAATAATAATCACGATTATTTTTATCAATATTGAAATCACGATTATTAATCACGATTATTTGTTATTTTAGGTGAAACATATTTATTACACTTTCTACTTTAAATAAACAGTAAGTAAACAATGGTTTCTGTTCATAAAGATGGGAAAAAATAAAACCAATGCAGGAAAGGCACACACTGGGAACAGGGAACACACACACACACACACACACACACAATCTCTGTCTCACACACAGACACAAACACACACACACACACCCACACAGTACTGTGCAAAGTATTAGGCACCTGTATACATTATTTTTAAATCTGTTTACTTCTGGACATTATTGTTAATTTAGTGAAAAAATATTATTATTACAATAAATACAATTAACTTTATTACATTAAAGACTGATTTTGTGTGACAATGTTTTATCCTAACCATTTCCTCATGGAAGTTGCTACATTCAAATAACTGGTTTGGCTGGTTTTACTTCATTAATTTAAATTAGGTGGAGTTGCTTATGGAATTGTATAAATTCTCACAATGACTGGAAGTGCTGCGCAGAAACCAAACCTCTTCTAACCAGCTTATTAGAAAAAAGAAACCCACTGCTGATAGACACAGATTCAAATCATTTCCAAAGGTGCCAGAACTTTTGCACAGTACTGTACATACACAAACACACACACAGACACTTGCGCATACACATGCGCACTCTCACACACTGACACCCCCCCTCACTCTCACACACATACACTCTCTCTCACACATACAGACGCATGCACACACTCATACCAGATGGTCAGTCCAGCTGCTCGCACACACAACCTGGTGCTCACAGGCATACTTCTTTTAAGAAGCTTAATGAAGTAGTATTCGTTCGTTCGCCAACTGGTGGTTGGATGACTACAGGTTGAGAAAGTGCTTAATTTGATACGCAGCAGAGCTGCTATTGAGATGTAAATTACACTAAAGATCATCTTCTTTTACTTGTAGCAGCCAAAATCTTGATCGTGATTAAAATTCGATTAATTGTGCAGCCCTACTGTGTTTGTTAGGGAGGTGGTAATTTTTCAAAATGCCCAATAGGCCTTTCTTAATGGGGAATTTTTGGTCTTTTCTTTGCCTGCCAAATCTGTGAATTATTTTATCATTCAGACTGATGTGTTAAAGTTTGTGCTATATACCTGGTTTGAACCTGCAGGTGTGTTTGTTTGTTTGCTTAGGGCTGGGAGATATGACCTAAAATCTATATTATTAATAATTAAATATTAATATTGTTTTCACTCCCAATACTGTGATAACATTTTTGTTTAGTTTAGATATTCTCCACCAGAATCAGTGTAGGCTGATTCACCCTTTTTGCTTACTAATTACTTAGCCAACTGTCAATTAATAATTGATTATTAGTTGATTGTTAATTAGGAGGCAGTGGAGTTGCTGAGTGTGTGCAAATCGCGTCCGGGGGTGTTTGGCCCTGTTAAATCCTGAATATTTCCTAAAAGAATACACTCTACTTAATAGATAGAAGAACACACACCACTGGAAATCAGCTCGGGTTTTCTCCAACTCACCATGTGCAAGTGAAGTGACTCGTCAGTGCAGAGACAGGCTGCTGGGATTTCCAGCCATGTGTGTCCTTCTATCGGTTTAGTGGAGTGGATTTTTTCGTGAAATATTCAAGATTCAACCGTGCTGGTGAACTAATTATTTATGTTAAATGTGGAGGGGGTCCAAACGTATAATTATGAAATGTGAAGGGGACACGTCCCCCTCTGGTTGAATGGTGATGACGCCCATGTGTCGGATAGTACTGTTTTTAACCATAAGCCGCTCAGACAGATACCTGATCACCTTCCACTGGCTGTGTAATGAGCTCATTGAGTCATAAGCTAGATTTACATTGCTAGCTCCATATTTCCAGTTATTGTGGTGAGAGTAACTTAAACGTAATGCAATAGTAGTGTAATTCCTTACATTTTAAATACAGTAATATTCTAATGTTACTAATTACTTTGAAATGATAGTAACAAGAAATAAAATAATGCATTACAGTTAATGAACTTGCCCAACACTGGTATTCATTTGCAAAAGTCTGTTTTTTGCGGTCTACCTAGTCTGTTTTCAGTCTTTGTCATGGTCTTGGTCTTGGTCTCGACCTGCCTTGGTCTTGGTCTCACCTAAGAACTTCTTGGTCTTGGTCTTGATATCGATATCCTCCGGTCTCGGCAGTGTCTTGGTCTTGATGCCTGGCAATGTCTTGGTCTCGGTTTAGGTGGTCTTGACTACAGCACTGCACTAGAATGTAAATATCGACATTATGCCTGTATAGAGTGTGCTGTAATTAGGTATGCACTGTCATTTTCTTTGGTGTAAGTAGGTAAATACTGTAATATTTTAATTTAATTTACAGAAATAATAATACAGTTTAAGTGGAACAAAATGAAAAACAAAAGAACACTCGAGACATTCCGTAGGAGAAATTCTGGACTCGAGATGTTCCACAGGGGAAAATTGGAAGATTGGGCTGGAACCACACCTCATGGCTTGGTTTATACTGTGAAACCCCCCCATCAGCTGTAGGACCTTATATACATTGATATACATTATATACATTAAAACATCATTGATTACTTTATTACAATGGCTCCTGACAAGAGCTGTAATTTACTAGGTGAGTAAGTTCATTTGCTGGAGACAGAAAAAATGATCAAGTATAATGATCTGAGTGACTTTGACAAGGGCCAAATAGTGATGGCTAAACAATTGGTTAAGAGCATTTCCAAAATGACTGGCCTTGGGGAGTGTTACTGCCATGCCTTAGTGTAGAAAGTGGTTCAAGGAAGGTTGACGTAAACTGGCAAGGTTAATTAATATGCATGATTAATGAAAACTAGCCTATCGTGTCCAATCCCACAGAAGAGTAACTAGCACAAACTGCTGAAATTATAGCTTGTAAAAAGATGTTAGAATGCACAGTACATAACAACTTGCTGTGTGTGTGGCTTTGTAGCTGAAGACCCGTCAGACTCCATGTGCTGAAACCTGCATCTGAATAATTTCAGTAAAATAAAGAAATATAACTTAAGGCATAATTTTTGTATGTAACAAGTACTTCAATGTCTGGTCAATTTTGAGAAAAAACAGAAACGTGACCACTGGCTATTATTAAATGACAGGTCCTTCAGCCACAGCTTCTTGGGGACAACAGCAGAAGGAATGGTTCAATATGTCTTTGATCATGCAAACAATTTTCACTTTATTGTTTGTTGTTCCAAAGAAAAACAGCAGGGTCATGTTTGTGCCCAAATGCATTCTGAGAAAAAGGCAGATGAGGATACTGGACAAAAAGAAATCAATGTCTTTTACAACAAGGAAAAGGGTGGTGTGGACAGTCATGATAAAATGTGCACCTGTGCACTATGGCCAGAAAAACAAACCATTGCACAATGAGGGTCTTCTTTGGAATGCTTGACAGTGTTGCTTTGAGCACATGTACTATTTTCACTGAAAATGTGCCCAACTTTAGTGAACATAAAAAGACAAGTGACAAGAGTTTTTAAATGAACTGGGCCTTGCTTTGATCAGTCCACGCACGTCTGGGATTGGAAGTGCAGCGAACACTGCAAGATGTCAAACAAGTCATTCACAGTTGCAGTGCGAATCACATTGCAGGGATGATGTGCGTTTTTTTGCATGGGGTCAATTTGAAATCATAACTTTTTTCATGGTACCCAAGTAAGGTTAAATCTACCTGATATGCTAAAGATATGACTGATCACCAGGAATAAAATATTGCACCAATTTTATTTAAAGTAAATGAAAGTAAATAAATGAGTGTTGGTTCAAGGCTCATCCAATCTGATATTCTAAAATCTCTAGCTGAGTGTAACTTTCAGAGGAAACATCACAGAACCTATATAGAAATCTGATTGTGACATATGCAAATTGAGCATATTTCAGGAGATTCAAAATCTTTGAATCTTTTTAATTATATACCTACTATTTACATGTAATATACAGCATTTGAAACCTTGTGTTATATTGCCCAACTAGAGTTTTGCTTTTTTACTGCCAGATGTTTTCAGAACTACAGGGAGAACATTAGGGTGTGGTAATTTGTCATGTGTCGATTCAGTGTTCGTATTGACATTATTGTTTCCAGGTTCTGAAAAGAGCCAGAAGCCTATGGCATTGTGGGTCATGTATTTCAACATACGAGACACATCATACCTGGACAGCAGCTGCTACAATCTTCCCAGCAATGTACACGTCTGCCTTGGCCCTGATGCTAGCCTTGGCAATGACCATTCCATTAAGCTGGTATGTCCAACACCAGGGCATGATACACATGAGATTCATAAACTTGAAATGTTCTTTGGGAATGATTGTCACGTTGTTGTGGCTTCATCTTTGTTTGTAGGCAGAATCTGTGTTTAATCAGCTCCTTCCAGATGAGGATTTCTGTCCACCTGCACCCAACCCTGAGGACATCATATACGATGGTGATGGAGCACAGGGAGAAAGGGCAGGATTTGAGGAGACCAGTCATGCAGTGGTGGCAGGAACTGAGGGAAAAGGTGGGCCTCAGGAAAATGACCTGCCAGAAAAGATCATGGAACCTGCTGAGAGTCCAGATGGTTTTGGCCAGGAATCTGCCTCTGAATCTAAGATTCAGGTCCCACACACCAAGGAATAGTCCCTCTCTCCTGATTTAAAGACCAAACTGTTTCTAACATCAGAGGACACACACCTTGGTTGTGGACATCTACGTTCCTTTACAATTTAAAGTTAGTTAAGAGATTTCAGGAAGGCTGGGGCCACTGATTGACTGTCCTTTTGTCTGTACTATAGTCCTCTGAATGCCTGTGGAAGAGGACACACAGATTTTCACTAAAACTGTTCTATTATTGTCTGCAAAAATAAGTTAAAATAAAGTATTTCCACACACTATACAACGAAAATTCTAAATAGCTGTTGTCCAATTCCTTACATAGGAATGGTGAGTGTACTGTTTAAAAAGAGCCATTGGTGTATGAGACCGAAATTGAGGTTTTACCTCTTATAGTCACTCTTGGTGTCCCCACTTTACCACACACATACACACTTAATGTCCTTTGCACTCACATACCATTACTGCTCACATTCTTTTACCTCTCATTTACTACCTTTTCCTCTCATGTCACATGAAAGCCAAAAGAATCACAGCAAATGGGAATTTTCAGCATATATGAGAAACTACATTTCAGTTTTTTCAGTTGTGATGTATTTTTTCATTACCCCCTTTTATAACCCCAATGAAGTTGGCCGTTTTATTTCAACTTAATATAAATGTGTGCACATTAATGTGTGGTTGAACCAATGTACCTGTTAAAGTATACATGTTTTAAAGTAGATAATACTGCTTATCTTGTTACAGTGGCATCTGTCAAGGGGTGGTAAGTATTAGCCAGCAAGCGCATTTGTTTTGGTGTCTGGGAAGCAGGAAAATTGAATAAGCATTAGGATCGAAGTGCCTTTGATTAGAGCCAAATTGTGGAGATGACTCAATGACTAGGTTAGTAGGTCTCTAAAAATGCCAGGTCATGGCCCTCATGAAGTTCAGAAGTCTTATGGAGCCCATGCTACTCTGGCTCAGAGCTGTTTTGGTGGCATGAAGGTGAGCTACACAGGTAGAAATCAGTTTAAAGATTTGGTTTAAAATTCTACAATACAGTAAAAGTTTTGTCAGATTGCATTCTGAAAAATCATATTTTTCAGAAGTATTTTCAGAAAGGTAAGGCAAGGTCTGTTTCTGCTTTTACTGCTTGACTCTTTGACAAAGTCAGTTGCCTGAGACACTGTACTTTGTGACTTGGTGAAAATGGTTTGCCAGTCCACAGCTTTTGCACCATGAAAAACAAAATACACAGTTTCAGAATTGCAGTATGGTATTATCTTGAGGTCAATATGTCTCCTCCCCAAAAGTGTTTGGAGCTCACTGGACAACATGGGTGCGTCAACTGGGACAGGGTGGTGGGACCAGATGAAACAAAAATTAGATTTTTGACTCCAAATGCACAAGTAGAGGTAAAGATTTCTACAGAGTAATGTACCTAATTGCAAGCATTAATGAGGATCACTCTCTGGTTCATAAGCCTTAACAATTTTTTAAAAGCCTTATCAAGCTTGGCATTTTGGAATCGAGGAATTACAATGAGTGTTTGACCCTTGTGTTGTCCTCGGGTCATTTTTGACCCGAAAAGAAATCTTTTGCGATCAAAAATATGTTTTTTTATTCATCAAATGGTCTGAAAATAACAGAAGTTATTAAGTACTATGCTATGAATTATTGTGATAAGTTTTAAGTAATTTAATTTATTTGTAAGGTTTTTATATACCTTTTTATAACACCTGTTGTCCTCGGGGACAAAAATGACCCCTCAGTACAAAGTGGTGCAATAGGGTAAACACCAGACTCCTTTCCAAAACACCTTTGATCTTGGATGTCTGACATTGGATCTTTGATGTATGGGGTCAAGCAATGGTTGACACCACACACACACACACACACACAAACGATCACCTGTGACAATTTCTTCACGTCGCATAACCTTGGCCTGCAGCTACTGAGAAGAAAGCTGTACATGGGAACAGTACGGAGGAATAAGCCCGAACTCCACCCTGCACTGGTATCAAAAATGAACAGGGCTCGGTCCTCATCAAAGTTTGCCTTCACCGAGACCCAGTTAAACTGAGGTGTAAAACTGAAATGATTTTTTTGCCATTAAAAAAATTCTAATGATTAAAAAAAAAAATATTCTCACTAAAGTTCAACATACAACGCTCTGTTGTTCGTCAAATGGTCAAAAATAATCTAAACATTTTAATATTCTACTGTCATTTCATTTTCACTTAAAAACATAGTATACTTTATGTAAACAAGGGCTGGTGGCCTTATATTGCAAAATCAAGGGTATATTTTGTGGTAAAATGTTGGTCTTAAGTAAAACTAAGGTGTAACACTAAATTGGTTGACAATTTATACTTCATGCTTAAAAAAACACTTAAATGAAGTGGGGTCATTTTTGGGCCCAGAGGACTACAGGTGTATGGAAATTCGGAGGACATTATGAGGGTTAAAAACAGGAACTTAATCCAAAGCACATATAAAGAACTCCTATTTAAAAAGCTGCCATCTCAGTCCTCTGACCTTGGTTCAACTCAAAACCCCTGGGCTAAGCTCAAGCAGAGAGAACCAAAGAGAAGAGGCTGCTTGTTTTGCAGAGGTTCTACACCGAAGATTGTTTGAAAATCCCTTCCTCTGTTCCCAAGGCAAAAGTGGGTAAATACTGAATGAGAGGATACTAATGATTTTTTTAAATAAATTAGATTTTGTGATCACCTGTGATTGTGTGGTATTGAGGCCATATGCATGTACATTTGCCAATACAATATTTGATATAGATTAAGATGAATTAATAACCAATTTTTATAGTCATAAAATAATTATGGTGGTAATAAAAGCAAGCTTCTCCTCCAGTACCTTGAGCAAGACCTTTTCCACAGGCCAAACTCCTATCTGTTTGCCCCATATTGAACATTTCCAAAGGTATCTGTCACATCCAATCCCTGTTTACCTGCAGTG
Source organism: Rhabdalestes septentrionalis (assembly GCA_037832545.1). NCBI lineage: Eukaryota > Metazoa > Chordata > Actinopteri > Characiformes > Alestidae > Rhabdalestes > Rhabdalestes septentrionalis. The sequence continues at coordinate 14,764 of JBBMFX010060324.1, forward strand.
ACGCTAGAGTGTGTGTGTTTGTGTGTGAGAGAGAGAGAGCAGAAATTGATGACATATTGTTTGTACTGCCATGGCTGAACAGATGGCTCATCTTGGTTGGGAGTGTGCAGTCGTCCCTTGCAAGTTCTCAGCGTCTTTATTTTGCAGGGATTTGATCCTGGCTCTGCTGTGGGTATTTACCTGTTCATTGGGGGAATTAATTACGGTTCAACACATGGCCCAGTTTAGTCCCAGTCTGGAAAAGGGGGTCTGAAACTGATGGAATAAAAGTTAGGCTTGACACCTTAATTGCAAATTGGGTGAAATTGAGTGCCAGACAGCATTTTTTGTAGAAAACACATATTTGTGTAATTGGATGATATATTGACAACTTTTGGCACTGCTGGACAAAGGTGTGGAATGCTACCAAGCATACAACTAGGCCTGATCTATATGTTATATCCAACTTTGTGCAGTAGCCCTTCTATTTAGGAAAACAATGTCTAGATGGGGTCTTAGAGCTTAATTACAGGTAAATCTTTCATGTGTCCTCGTACATGTTTATGCTTAATTCAACATACAGTGGTCCTTTTGACTAGCAATATTTTAGCTGATTATGAATCCATGGTAATATATATGTTACATTACAGGTTTTGAGGGGGCAACATAAATGTGTGTGTGTGTGTCTGTGTGTGTGTGTGTGTTGGGGTGTGGGAATGTTCTTAAAATCAATTTTATATTCTAATCAGTCTTACTAATTAATTTCTAATGACTGGTCATTTAACCGGAAACACTGAGTGTTCATAAGTTCAATAAAACACAAACAATATTATAAAAATTCAAATAATTTTATGAATTCGTAGAACCTTACGACAAACCAATGAATTTAACTGCTTTTTAGAGAGAGAGACTGTGAAAATCAGTACACATTAAGGGCGATAAAAATTCCAGTAGACTCTGGCAAATCAAAAGTATTTTCAGAAAGGTAAGACAAGGTTTGTTTTGCTTTTACTTCTTGCCTCTTAAATCAAGTCAATTGCCAAGGACACGCTGTACTGTATATACAGCTTTTTGGTCTACATATTGTAAAGTATAAACTATACATAACAAATATATATGAAGATATATAATTTAATTATCTGTTAATATATGATTAACAAGGTTCTTTTATTAGCAGGAGGAGGTCAGACAAGAAAACAAAAGACCAAAATTCAGGTTATATCATTATATCATAATCTCAAGGACCCCAGTGCCATCTTCTCTATTTCAGGAAAATATTTCTTTCAACCATTTTCTGTTTCATTTTGCAGATTTTTCTATTGTATTTCTTCTCTTCATTAACCCATGCACTGAGTAATATCATTAGGAATCAGTTTTCTGCATGGAGACTCTTGACATTCAAATGTAGATAGTTAGACTGCCACAGGCAAGACACCGAGTGGAGGCTCACACTAACCTTCTTTCTGGGGCACATTCATCAATAGAACCCTTCGGGAATCTCCTGGGATCTGGGATACTGGACATACACAAAAGCTAAGCTCCTGGCTCTACCTCAGTTCATTAGAGTATAGGACAGCTCTAGTAACACTGCAAGCTTGGAAATTGATTATTCCTACTCTTGGACTAAATTACATTGGTAAAACACTACTGAAAATGTATTTTAGTCTTAGCCTAGGCTTAATTTGGGGTGAGAAACTGGCTCGATAAATATTAATGTTTTCATTGTTTTTGTTCATTTGTTTGGTTTATCTGATACCTGTTGTGAAGCAATGCAAATTAATTGATTTGCATTTCATACATAATGTGCTGTACATAAATAATAAACAGCATAAAACATAAATGAAGAAAGAAATAAAGAACCCAGTAAATATACATCATTCAAAATAATACCAAATACAGAAAGTCTCAAAGGCCCAAGAAAAAATAGGCTCTAGTCTTTTGGGAAAGATGGGTGTTATGGAGCAAAACTAGTTCCAGTTTCAGGCAGCATAAAAGCTAAATGGTCTGAGACATCTGATAGGTTTTCATGGTAATCAGCCACAAGTTTATATTAACTGACAGATGACACTGAGTCCATTCTTTAGGTTGATGAATTGGAGGTAGGAAAAGTGGGAATGTGTAAGGATCTGATCGACTTTGAGAGGAGCTGAACTGTGATGGCTAAATGACAGCATCGCCAGAGGACAGGTCATCTAAGCTGTTCCTAGTATTCAGTCCCAAAAGTGGTCCAAGGAAAAGCAACCAGTGAACAAATGATAATGTTATATGAACCCAAGACCCAGTAACCTGCATGGGGTGATTTGTGGGCAAGAGGGGAACCTACAAAATAGAATACAAATAGTTCAAATATACTGGCTAAAGGTGTTCTACATTGTAATGGTTTTGACAAATTCTAGCTGTCTTTCTGCCAAATCACTGAAGTATTTTCAGGAATGTGCGGCTTGGACAAATGCTTTGCAATTCCAAAGCTTTTTTTGGTCCGTATTAGCCTGAAAACTATGTATCAGATTGGCACACCCGTGTTTCTAAAGGTAACTTTGATAATAAGTACTGGCTACCCACTTATATTTAAGCTAGAAGACACCACATAATACAATATTTAAGGCAAGTATTATAGATAAAATGTCACATTATTTGTCCCTGTAATACACATCTGGATAAATTGGGAGCTTGTTAATGGGTGGTTGACATATTTGGCTGAAAAAAGTAAGTTTTTTTTTTATCTCAAATGTCATGGAAATCATTTTTTGATATTCTACTAACCCTTATATCTCCAACTATTTTATTTTCTTGTAGAGTTCGTCCTGAAATGTATATTTATTCACTAGTTGCCATAGTGATGAAAATTGTCATACAGTGTGACATAAAAATTATTGAGTATTAGATAAAGTATCTTACAATTTGATAATGTAAAACAATATATCCTGATTCTTTTTCATTACTATATAAAAGTACAGTATGTTTCTGTCCAAATATGTTACATATTGCATTATGTTACTTTATCAACACTCCTAGACAGACATTTACTCAATCTTTCAATATACTTCAAATTAATTTGGGTGAGGAAAATCTTGTTATAAAAGTACCAAAATATTTGTAAATTGTGTTGGCACTATTCACTGTGACACACTGATGATTATCCTAATTATTTTCTAAATTCTGAATGTCACAACAAATGACACGGTGTCATACCACACAAGAATCTGTATCCAAAAATCTGCTTTACCTGCAATTAACAAACAACCAAACTGAGCTTAACTCACTGGAAGTCACTGGAATCAATGTTTCAGTTACAGCAAAATCACAATTTTTTCTCTTCTTGATGGTAGAAGAGATTTCACTCTGAATGTTTGTATCTCTGCTGTCAGTTTTTTTTTCCACTTGATATCTATAAATAGACTTAATATAATCATGTACACACGTATTTCAGAAACAATTAATTAGTTATTGCATTCACCTTTGCATTCAAGAGTGATTAAGTGAGCCTGCATGCATGTCTGAATAGGTGAGGAAATCTGCAATGTGTGTGTGTTTCCATACATACACACATAAACATACATAAATAAACACACATGTACACACACACACGAGAACACACACGCGCACACGCACGCATATACACAGACATACACATACATTCATTTACACAGATACAGATATGGCCGAGTTCCTGCTTGTGCAAATGTATGTATGTTTGTCTGTAGAGCTTTCTTTGAGCCAAGTTTTTCCAAGTATAATGTGTTTTTCAACTTGGGTTCATTATAACTACACATTGCACAAATATCACATGCCTGCATCCCTATAAATCACTTAAATCGCTCCATTTACTTTACTCATCTTTTCCTCGGGACCCCTCTCTTTTTACAGGATCTGCATTTAATCTCTCCGTGTAATACCTTGTTCTTTCTGCACCTGCCATCTCTCGCCATCTACAAAAATCTCCCTCAAATAGAAAAACAAACACATAAAGGAAAACTTTTGAATGAAAAATGCTATAGTTTATCAATCCATCTTAGGCAGGCACCTTAAGAAATTGCTTCTATTTGAAAATGTAGTCTTGTAAAAAATTAAGCGTTATACAGAAACCAAGAATATTATTTTCTTATCTATACAATAGCTGCATATTAGACCGGTCTGTTAGACCTCAGTTACGTGTGCTTGAGCAGCACTTGATGGGAATATTGACTGTAAACCTTATCGTAGTACCCGGAGCAGCATGTGTGTACTAGTAGTGACACCTACTGTCGCATTTACGAGTCGCGGTGACAGTTTTCTAGTTGTTTACATTCTATTTTGCGGTTAAAAAATCTAGAAAACCAACCTTCTTAAATCTATATTTACCCAATTCTTTGCTCACACGTTGAAAATGGAAGACTTTTAAAAGTAAGGTTTTCTACAGGACCTGTTCTCTAGTAGGACCAGGAAGCGGCAGAGAACATCATCAAAGACTACACATCCTGCACACACTCCTCAACCTCCTCCCCTCTGGCAAGCGCTAAAGATCCCTGCATACAAAACAAACAGACACAAGAAAAACTTCTTTCCCACTGCCATCCCTCTCCTGAACTGTATATACGTTGGGATTATCTCCACCATGCCCATTCACCCACACATCACATAACTCAACACTCCGTGCATCTTGCACATTTTTTTTCTATTTCCTTTTGAATATTTTCACTTGTATGTATATCACTATATGTCTATCGTTATGTTTACAGAGAGCTAACACGTACCAAAGTCAAATTCCTTGTATATGCAGATATACTTGGCCATTAAAACTGATTCTGGTTCTGATTCTGATTTTAATATTAATAACATATATTGTTTAGAAGCGGAAAGAAGTTAACTAATATAAAATATAAAACCAATACATAAATAAATAAGATCTTATCATGTTAAAAAACCACATTATTTTTATTTTATTTTGTTCAGCAATAGTCTCCCAAACAAGGGACTTTTAACGTGGCAACTGGAACAGTCTACGAGAAAGATGGCGACTGTTGGGAAGACGCGTGATTCTCCCCACGCTGAGATGCTAACTTTTCTAACAGAGAGAGTAAGTTTTGTTAGGGCAGTCGTCGACTCAGAACTTTGTGTCGGACGTAAAACATTTGTCCTAGCGTGTGCGGTTTGTGATATAGTCTTAGCTAGACCAGCGAAAAACAAACTGTATTTAACAGCCATTTGATGATGGGGGTCCGCCTGTCTCGGATTAGTAGGGGAGAGCCTACTGGGTCGCTATATAGATTGTTTTTATACGGATTTGAAAGGTCTTGCGATTGTTAAATTGCATTATTACGTTGAAGATGTTAAAGTTTATCGCTCTCACGGCATTGTCACTTGTCGTAAGCAGCCTGGAGACGAGAATTTGGAAGCGAGTCAGGTTGGAGATGAACCTCCTCGAAAATTTCGAGAGACTCCAGAGGACATTAAGCAGGAGGCTATCGTTAACACTCTGGCATTCCACCCTAAAGAAGACATCCTTGCTGCCGGAGATATTGATGGCGATATATATTTGTAAGTTTATTTTTTTACTTAGACATTCTGTGGTAGAGTCTCCTGGTATATGATAAGGCTGGGAAAGAGTTGAGACATGTTGCAAAGTAATTAGCAATTTATATGTATAGAACCGGTAATAAATTGGTACTGGGTTCAATACTGAAATACGGATAAGCTCCTGGACAGACGCTGCTGCCGTCGTTGTTTATGCGGCGTTTTAGCATTCTAATACAGCAGCATTTTCCAGTGATTGAATCAGTCCAACTAAAAAGTAGTGTTACTGGTAATCAGTATTAATAAAACCCTAGCCATACCCACATTGCTGCCAACTCTCACGCAATGACCGTGAGATACACGCATCACGCTCTCACGCCATACCTCCCATTTCTCACGCCGAAAATCTATTTTATATATCTGATCTAGACTGACCGTTGCGTCGGACGCTTGATCAGTTACACATTACGCACGGCTAAACAGGCAGAGAGGTGCTCCCTCATGCCTTCTGTGCACAACACAACCACATACTACCGTCCGTCCGTCCGTCTCCGTGCACACTCCAACACCGCCCGCTCAATACATCGACATCGGCCCAACACACACACACCAAAATCTCTTTCCCACGCTTTTTGGAAAAGTTGGCAGCCCTGTACCAATCAGTATAGAGAAATTGTGAAAAACTTTCATTCTTATCTAAATTTTTTTCCGAAATTGCAGATACAGATACTCTTGCACTGAGGGGGAGAATAAAGAGCTTTGGTCCTCCGGTCATCACCTCAAATCCTGCAGGAAGGTGGCTTTCTCAAGTGATGGCGAGAGTCAGTATTCGTTTTAGGAAGGAATTCGTTCGTTTGGTACACGGGAATTGGTGAAATATCCACACCTGATTCTAGCTTGCGTGCAAACATTTAGAATTATCACAGCATGAGGCAACATGAAAAACGATTAATATATTATACAGCAAAATATTTCAAATTGTTCTCCTTTTCAAGTTTTTGGCTGTGCTTTTCAACTATGGTAAAGTCTTGAAAGTTGTTGCTGGTACTTGTAAAATCTAATTTATGTTCAGTTTCTAACAGCTTTACTACTAATATGTTCTACTTTTGACTGTAGCCATGAGTTGCACTGATCAAACCAGTGTTTGTCAAATAGCTTACAGTCCCAGCACTTGCTTAATTTCTGTTGCTGTGTACAGCTTTAGCTTATATATCGTTTGTTTTATAGTCCCAGAAGCACATTTTGTGCATCTGATTGATATGTGGATATGCAGCTTCGAAATGTTCTCTTCTAATACAACTTAATTGTACTTTCAACAATAAATGAAGAAATCTGTTTCTTTCAGAATTCCTTTAAAGTATGTATCGTACTTTTTCATTTTCCTTTGCATCTTTCTTTCCCAGAATTATTCAGTGTGTCCAAAGATAAGGCTGTTCACATCATGGATGTGGAGGCAGGAAAGCTTGTGACACGCATTCCTAAAGCTCACAGGTATCAACTCAATCTACTGATATTGATATTGTTTGTTGAATTCCTATACATCATGAAGATTGCTTAACTTTAATAGTTTTAGTGCTACAATTTTTTAAAATATGTTGTGGGACTAGTAATTGTGAGTTAATTCTTTTCTTTTATTCTTCGTTTAAGCAAGCCCATTAACACCTTGCGGTTAGTGGATGAAAACGTGCTTGCCACTGGGGATGATGAGGGCATGCTGAAAGTATGGGACATGAGAGGAGGTTCTTCATTCATGTCTCTGAAACACCATGAGGATTACATCAGCGGTATTGCTGTAGATCAGGCCAAAAGGACTTTGCTTACCTCCAGGTATTAAGCTCATAGAAAGTTGTGGTGCAATTTTTCAAACTGATCCATGGGGGTGCCCCAGGCCATCAACATTTTGTCTGGGGTTACCTGAAGACTGGTTTGAGAACCATTGTTTTGGTACAGCTGTTACAGGTTTCCGCGGGGCATTTAAAAGCATTGTCATTAAATTGATTTTGTGAAAATTAAGGCCTTAAATGGCATTAAAAAGCATTAAATTGTTTTATACAGGCATTAAAACTTTAGTGTTGAAGAATCAAATATTACCAGTTTATCTTGTATATAGCCTGTATAATTTATATCTTTGATTCACTGTCGCGAAGTATGATAAACACAGAACCAGTTTGGTAATTGCATCTGGCTGGTCCGAAATTGTGTAACAGACTTTTAAAAAAAAAACATTTAAATTTGCAAATAAACGCTGACATTTTAAGCTGTCTCCTGATCCATTTCCAATTATGTTCAGCAGAGGAATTTATGTTCGTTGTTGCCTCATTTTAAGACTGCATGAAAAATGCATTAAAATATACACACATTCACACACAGGCGTGTTAGTTATTTGTTGCATATGGCAATAAAAAGGTTAGAAATGGCATTAAAAAAGGCATTAAAAGGCATGAAATAAGATTTGAAAATCCTGCAGAAACCCTGTGTTAATATTTCAGAGGTCTGAATATTTCAGAAACTCTTCTTGCAGGTCTTGAACAAAATATATAAGGGGACCAGTTTATTTTGGACTTCTGGATTTCTGACTCAATTTCAGTCATATATTATTAACATTAACGAAAGCCTAAATAATATTGATGTTGCATGGATATTGTTGGCTCCAAATATCCCAACCACACTATGTTGATCTGAGACAGCAAGTCAAATACAGTGAGACCAAGACAAGACCAAAATCCACCAAGACTGTGACAAAACCCAGACCATGTATAAGTAATCTTAAGATATCCAGCTCCTGAAATTTGTACACTGAGTGTCAGAGTGTCATGTTGGGTATCAGCATGTTCCTTTTGATTTATAGTGGTGACGGAACGATGGGAGTGTTCAACATAAAGAGGAGAAGATTTGAGCTGCTCTCAGAGTTGCAGAATGGAGATCTTACCTCAGTTTCTATTATGAAGGTGAGTGACATTCTCAACATGTTCACAAACCATGAAGACATCTTGTAGTAATATCTTTCATTAAGATAATATAGAAAATCTGTTTGTAGGGTTGCATGATTATGGCCAAAATGACAATCACGATTATTTTTCCAATATAGAAATCACTAGTGATGCTCCGATCGATCGGCGGACAATCGGTATCAGGCAATAATCACACTTTATGACTTGATTGGTACCACGATCACATTTGGGGTGGGTACTGAAGTACCGAACCTGGTAGTTTATCACCCAATTATAAAAGAACGCAGTATGGATAAACTCGCGCGCACACACACACACACACATGAGAGAACTCTCTCGCGCACGCGAACACAACACGAGAGAACTCTTGCGCTCTCACACACACACAACACGAGAGTACTCTCTTGCTGATGCACATACACACATGCACAACACGAGAGAACTCTCTTGCGCATGCACACACAACAGGAGAGAACTATTTCGTGCGCGCACACATATAACAAAGGAAACATTTATAATATTACTTAATCTGAAAAAAGTGAATGGTGATCAGGGAGCTTACATATCAGTTCTCTAAACTTGAAGGATCCGAATCGGCATCCGTATCGGCCAATCACAGAGGCAAAAAATCGGTACTTGTTATCTGTGGCAAAAATCCTGACCGGAGCATCCGATTATTCATTTTTTTTTAGGTAAAACATTTTATTGCACTTTCTGCTTTAACAATAAGTAAACAAGACTCTCAGTTAAAAATAAAACCTGAGAAAATAAGTCAAATGGCTAACAAAAATAAATATGCAATTGCATGATGCCATCTTAAAGTGCAAACCAATGAGTTCAAACCATTTTCATAGGTGCCCAAATATTACTGTACATACACACATACACAGACACTCACATACTCGCGCGCGCGCGCGCGTGCGCACACACAAGCAGGCACATATACGCACACTCACACCCAGTGGCCAGTCCAATGCTGCTCGCATGCACGCACACTAGTGCTCGAAGGCATTCTTTTTTAGCCAGCTTAATTAAGCCCTAATCCTTCATTCACCCCCTGGTTGTTGGATGATAATGGTTTAAGAAAGTGCTTGATTTGATATGCAGCAGAGCCGCTATTCAAACATAAACATCACTGACGATCATCTTCATTGAATCATGGCAGCCAAATTTGTGATCGTGATAAAAAATGTATTAATTGTGCAGACCTAGCTGTTTGTAAAATGCAAAAAACTAAATTGATTTTGAATTTTATTTCAATGCATGACAGCAGGAACCCACAGGGTAGTGCTGGCCGATAAAACGAACTCGATTTATTATCGATAAAACATGAGGACGATCACGATGATTTGCGCAGGATATAAAGGTTCAAACTAGTTAGCTCAGTTTTAGAGCATGCGCTGATACAGACAACACAAGGGCCAATCGAGCAGCACGTTGGGTTTGCATAACAGCCAATCACTGACGATGTTACAATTTTGCCCCTCCTCTCCTAAAGAGGCAATGTTGTAAACATTATTATCGTGGACATCGTCGGACAACACTGCCGCACCAAAGTGAAGCGGAGGAGAAGAATGTATTAAATGCACAGGAGGAGATAATACCGAAAACAGTCCTCAAAGGTATAGAAGGGGTTCGGTTATCTGCAAACGGACAAAAAT
>JBBMFX010060325.1:0-10882 GCA_037832545.1 Rhabdalestes septentrionalis
CAACTGCAGCATTGCTTATCAGGAGGTGCAGCTTGGTGAGTTTTTACACTGGCTTTCATGAGAAGTGCCCTTCTGTAACAGTAAATAGTCTCATACTTGCTTGATTTTTCTTAGCATTCCCATTTGTATGTACATGAACATGAACTGACCAACCACTTTATCTATGGTATCTGGTATCTATGCCCCATGTATCAGCTGGAAATGATGAAGATAGAAATAAGTGCAGCATCAACTGAACCATAAATAATAACTTAACATGTGCAAAGTGGACCAAGGGTTAGATGTTCCTAATTAAGTGGGCAGCATTTTAAAATCTCTAGGAGTATTGCAGTGATTCATGTGTGTATAAGTGCTTTTAAAGAATATTGAATCCTGTGTGTACCACAGGTCTTGCTTCTGGTTTTGAATACCAGAAATCCATCATAGTGGGAACAACAGGATCACTTGTGTTTCTTCTGTTTCCCTGTATTGTCTTCACAGTGTGTAAACGTAAGTTTATTTAATATGGCATAAAACATCACAAATAAACATGTTTTGAAGGAGCTCATGAAGTTCTGATGAGAGATACATCTCTTAGATCAGTTTTAGCAGCTAAAATAAAACATATTTCTGGCAGTTAAAATAATTATAAATGTCTCAAACATACATCTCTTTATTAACTACAATGTCTGAAAAGTAGTGACATTTCTATCATTCTTTCATGTCTTTAAATAAGTTTTTGCAGATGAAATATAAATAAACCAGGAATAATAATGAGTAGATCAGTTTTGGCAGTTAAAACATTTTGGCAGTTAATTCATTTTAGGTCAGATTTATTGACTAAAATATTGTGAGATACTCAACAGCACTTCTCCTACTGACATCATTTCATTTCATATTCACAACGGATGTTAACAGAGATCTCACTGTGTTATTTCTGGTGTTTCAGGAAGATCACAAATGAAACAAGAAGGCGTTTGTGGTAAGCTGTGTATCACGCAAAGCTTTGATAATAGTTTGATTGTACACTTACACCAACCAGCCACAACATTATAATAAGAATCAGTAGAGTTGTGTGTTTTAAAGCTTGTGAACTTTTAGAAGTTTTTTTATTTTTACATAACTAAGACGTAAAACAATATTAGATCCAGTCCAAGAGAAATTAAACAAACAACACACTGTACTCGGTTTAATTAAACGGAATACCTGTATTGTCAGCGGACCTTACAACAAAATTGGGAGTGCAACAAGTAAAATGCAATCAAACAACATTCACACACACATAAGAAGATACTAAATTATGAATAATTTTTTGGCAACTTTGGAATGTTGTTGGGTTTAGACACATGAACTGCTTGTTTCAGGTCCGTCCAGAACCTTTCTGTCATTCCTATTTGTATTATAATTTGACTATTGTTTGGTCGATCAACTTGTGTGTTTAGCTTCATTGTCTTACTGCATGACCAAATTTCTCTTGAATTTTGGGTCACAGACCGAGGTCCTGGCTATTTTGATGTTTTAGGTCATAATTATGCAAAAATATAGAAAATTCTAATCGGTGCACAAACCTTCAAGCTCAACTTTATTAGTCTGTTTTTACACTGAAAAAATTGAGAAACATAACAGAGCTGAGATGTCACAGACTCTCTCTCTGACACACATTTTATAGGTAACTCAACTGTACACACCCTCTCTCCCCATTTGATACAGAGTGACTCAAACACAATAATCTGTTTTATAAATGATAAATTCTGTGCCCCTGTGAAACAATTAAACATGTATATACACTTGCACTGCATTAATTGTGAAAAGGTTTGACCCATAAAGTGTCTCTAGAATGGAGCATCTCACATCAAACTCACTCTGAACCTCTCTGTTTACACCTTAAATACTTTAGTATGGTGGGATTCTGGAAATGAAGTGGAGTTCCCTTTTAAAGGAGGTTGGTGCGGGAGGGTATGCAGGTGGCGGCGATAGAGAAGAAAGTTGAGAAAAGGTTGCCATCCAGCAAAACTGGCTCCCATTTTCAAATGAATGCACTTCAGACCCCTAGGAGTCTTTTCCCCTTTCTGCATTACTTGGTCTTTTCTAATATTTATTTCAGCACAACATAGCCATAACAATATTGATATACATATAGTATTTTAAATAAATATTAATCAGCTCTTATCGAGCCATTTATGGGTAAGGACAACTAAAGACACGTAGTTGTGTTCATGGCTGATTACATTTAATTACACCAAAACAAAGTTTATTCTGCACTGTGTTTCTCTGCTTTATTTTACTTTCCTGCCAGGCAAATACTGTGAGGCAACTGGGCCATCCTCTCTCTCTCCATATATTACAGAGGGGACTTGAACACAAAACATTTTCTTTCTGCTTCTGCTTAGCTCATTTGCACAAAGGTCATGGAGAAGCAGAGGGCGGATTTATCAGTTGTGCTCTGAGAGTGTAATGTCACCTCATACCACACTACAGCATGTCACATCATGACTGTTTGAGGGAAACAAAAAAATGAAATAAAACAAAAAAACAAAGGCAAATACTTTTGCCTGGCATCATGTTGATTATAAGCACAACTTAAAACACTTTCCAGTGTCCCTGTGGTGTCTTTTATGTGTTTACCCTCCTCTGAATTTCAGATAAAAGAGATGCAGAAGAAGAGGTTGTTTACGGTACGGAAATGTCCTATCATTATTAAATTCATGTACTCTTTCATGTAATCAATATGCTATTTTATTTAATCATTGCTTATTGATAAGTCATATTCAACACTATAACTCCAAAAGTACTCAGCAACTTTGTGAACTCAGCTTCTTAAATTTGATCCCATTGTTCAGTTGAGCACAGATAGTTGTAGACTCCATAGAAAAGCATTGACCAATAATATGGGACACTCTGTAGCAGCCCAAGCTCACATGGCCAATTAGTTAAAGCAGTATAAAGCTCTGCGAACTCTGGAGTGACGGAGCTTCATCCAATACTTTGGGATGAGATGGATTGGTGTTTGTGATCCAGAACTTAACATCCAAGCTCTCAAATTTTCTAGAGATATTGTGTTCCAGCATTTGGCACCTTCACAGATACATAGAGGAAAAAATCACCGTAAATACCTTCAAATTCACATGCTAGAGGAGCAGATTAGGGCTGCTGGATATATGATATATTTACAAAGAAATGAAAAGAGGGATTGTTCCTATTTTCAGAGAGTATTGATGTACTTCTGTTTCTCATGCATAGAGAACGACTTTAAGCCCACAATACCGAGGATAACCATCAGAGAGTTCAGTGAGTATTTCCTACGCAGCAGCTATAATGAGATTGTCTCTGGTGACTTTTAGGTATAGAAGACTTCTGTAAATTGTTCATTTTGATTTGTTTGTAACCCCACTAATGTTCAAAAGTTTGGAATCATTTGCCATCATTACATTTTGTTGTTATTTTAAATGCAATTATAACATAAAGTGCAGATTTAAATACTGCAAACCAAATGCCGGGTTATGCTTTTAGACATTACCATTTAGGAATAGTACAATATAATAATTCACATTTTTTTATTTGCCTACACTACATGTAACTGGGTGACGATTGTAACTGGGCGGTGATGGAGGATGATAAAGGACATAAATGCAAAACACAGACTTTATTTACAAAAGCTATCAAAACAAAGATATTATTAACCTCTGGAATATAAACGTAAAAGGCAGAAATAGGATACCGACAAATGAGTAGAAATTGTAGCCGACCGACACAAATGACTGACTCGCAGGTTTATTTACCCAAGAAACAGGGATGCGGGAGAGGGGAAACACAATCTGAAATAGATCGACCAGAACAGGAAGTGACTTATTAAAAACATAAATTACACATAACTCTAAGATATACATATAATGTGAGATATTAATACTATCACTGGATTCTCAATGCTATAAACCTTTCTCAGCCTTGTTCTTACACTTTTCAAAGACTCTATGCATCATTTGGGCCAGCAGGGGCCAGCAGGGGTAGACATAGCACTGTCACTGCCATGTCGGGGAAATGAAGAAGGCAAAGGTCCCTACCCTCCACAAGTCATAATGGTCTGCACCTGTGGTCCTTCAAAACCAGAATTCAAAGTTAGACTCATCAGTCTTTGGATTCACAATGATAAGACTTAAGCTGGTAATCATAGTGCCCCAAGAGTTCTTGAATTCTCCAGGGTTTCCTCATCTTTTCTCTAGACACATCTTCACGCTTGTCACACTCCTGACCCTTTCCCACAGTCTGAACCGAGCCTGGTGTTTTGAGTTTAAGGGTGGTTTTAGTATCTCCTGTGAGCGGAGTACACAGATTCCCTCCTGGCAGTTTCAGTTTCTTAATTTAACACTTAATTTCTGATTTAGCATGCAGTTGTATCAGTTAAACGGCTGATGTATTCAAATTGCCTGAAGAAAAAAAAATTGAACATATTGATTCCCATTTTTTGAACACAGTGTGTTTAATCTCATTTTAACAAAATAATAAACATAATGTTTTTGAGCTGCCATAACACTTACTCCCATTTCTTCTTCCTTTCATATGTCAAGATCCAGCACAAGAAAACTCAGTCTATGTCAACTGGACAAGAAATAAGCAGGAACTTTGAGAAGGCCCACATCTCTCTGGCTAAATAATACATAAACGCTTGGTACAGAATGATTCATTTTTTTGGGGGTTCAAAACTGCTGAGGTACCCTTGAGCAAGGTACCGTCCCCTCACACTGTTCCCGGGCGACTCATTGGCGGCAGCCCCCTGCTTCACATAGTGAATGGGTTAAATGAAGGGAAAAACTTTCACTGTGTGTTGTACTTGTATGACTATGCATGTGACAAATAAAATTGGCATTTGGTGTTTAGTGGTGTACAGCTTCAGTCGTAGAATTAGTCACAGACTGCATTTACCATTTAGTGCTCTCTCTGTTTATAAATACCCACTTTAAACCAGAAAACTTGTTAACTAGCTTATCAGGTGTAGTAAACAAGGTACTAAAATGGGAAGAGTGGAGAGAAGGACGGTGGTCCACTGGTCAAGGCTTCAGTAACCAATGATTCCAATTGTTAATGTAACAGATTCTGATCCATGTTGCATTATAATTGTGCTTCACAAATAGTCATTCTTATAACACTGACTGGTTTGATCTGTATAGTTCTTGTCATACTAAGGTATATCTGATGGAGGTTTTTAACAAATCATTTAGTTGCTGTTTTTTGTGTTGCTTTTGTTCTGTGTTGATGGTTGAGTCTATTGGGAAGCTTTGTTGTTGCTCACAAGTTTCTCTTTATAGTCCAAAAGTACAAAATCCAAATGAAAAAAATTCAACATGTCATTATTCTAATACATCTTTACAAGACAGTGTATTATTAAAGACATCATAACTAGGGGTGTGCTGGACTAGTTGTCAGCATCAGTGTTGGTCAGATATGGGCCAAAACACCTGAATCATATTTCTGAAAAAACTTGAAAGATAACCTAAATGTCTACACTTTAACTTAAAAAAAAAAAACTAAACTTTGAGCGACACACCATAAAGAGAAACTCACAAATGAGGACACAAGCAACACAGATGAGCCCCAACACACCAAAGTGTACGATATGTCAAACACTCAGAGACATTAGCACTTCAGCCATGTATGCAGAACTGCGTAAAGGACAAACTGTGTGTGGGTGTAGAAACTGGGATCCTACAATTTACATTGCACACTATTGAGGATGTAGGGAGCCATTTCAGATTCAAAGTACATCCATACAAAGACCTAGTTATTTAAATAAGGTAAAAGACAGTATAATATTGTCTCGACCAGTATTGCTCCTGGGCTTGAAATAGTAGAATTGTGCCACTCCAGAGTCACAACATCCATCTTGCAGACTTCCTAAAAAGTTTAAATTAAGAAGACACTAATAGTAGTTTCAAGAAAGACCTTTTACAAGCCCACATCATTTCCAGAGCTGCTCTTCTTGGCCACAGCAGTCAATCTGTGTGACCTCTCAATCAGTCTTTGCAGTATTTTTATTTTTAAGTAACCCAATGCTCAGTAAGGTGTTCCCCAGTAACTAGACCTCCACATTAAAGCACTCGAGGGTGCATGGCTATTTTTCACTGTGAAAATATACACAACCTTATTATAATGGAGCATGGTTCTCATTGAACATTCCTTAGTGTTGTGCAAGTGTTCACACAGGGTCCACTTCTGTTCTCCTTGTAATGTGGAAATATTTTAACATTTCTATTACCTGGTTTTGGTCTTTAAAATCAAAACTACAATGCGGATCATTAAAAACATCTGTGAAATGTGCTGAACGAGGACACATCACTCATTATTTTGTCTTAAAGTTATAAAGTGTTTTGACATTTCAGTATAGTTTCTTTAGGATTAATTAAGCTATTAATTGAATTTAAAGGGGCTGCTATCAAAGGCTCTAGAGGACCCCCTGTGCTACATATATTGGTGATCAAATTTCCATCTTTAGTTTAGAACTAGAGCTGAGAGGCCTCCATTACTAACAAACAATAGAATTCAGTAGTCACACAAAGCACCTGTTTCTGTAAAAATACATCAACTCACCCAAAGGATGACTTGGTCTATAACAAAAATTTACCATTTTCAAAAATGTTTGATGAATAGTTCCACTTTACAAAAACTTCATTTACAACACAAGGAAGGCACGAGGGCCAAAAGAAAAACAAAACCCAGAAGACATTGTGAATTCAAACATTAGATGGTGGACCGACCCAGGGGTATGACACAAAGGAAGTGAAACACCCACATGACGCAGACGAGAAGCATTGAGGACAATCACTTTACCTTAACCACTTGCTGGATCTGAACACTCAACCGAGCAGTGTACACACACATGCTCAAAACAAAAGTCCCTGCTGACCAGGGGTGTCACATTCATACATAAAATACCCATAAAACAGCAATGTCCCAAATATTTCTATAAAGGAAAATGACATCCATATAAACATATTTGAAGCAAAGACAGCTTTTCTTCTCACTTGTTTCCACTTACTCAGTTCAAATTAATATGAGCTTTAAAAATGAATAAAACATAACTGAGCACTGAGTGCTGATCTAGAAAAGGTCACAGGTTCCACTGTGTCCTACAACACAACCACAAGTCTGCAGCACCTTAATGCAGAGCTAAATGTGGTATCAGTGGGCTGAGGAGTGGTGATACATCTTTAAAGGACAGATGCATCCTTCTTATGTTAGAAACAAAGACAGATGACAGTGTCTACTAACATTAGCCTCGTAGCTGTATTGCTAAACTGAAAAGCAACTGATTGACTGATTGTGGGAAAAGTGAAATGCTGTAAATTAGATTTTTAATATGCGAATCCCTTCCTTTAAGTTAACTGTGGTGTGGTGTATTTTACAGAGCACCCAGTTAATACTTCAGCTCAGTTCAGCCATGCTCTTAGCAGCCAAACTCAGTATACAACTTGAACCTTTACACTGAATTTTAGAACCCAAGGGGGAAATCGTGGTTTAGTTGAAGTCAGTTCAGTTTACAAAATTATGCAGCCTTTAGTGGTGTTGATGTTGGAGAGCATTACCTTGTACTGAACTGCATGGAGTAGATTCGCTCAGATGAAGCTTATGAATGAAAAGAAGAATGTAGAGAAAATAAATCTTTATAGAATTTGTGAACAGAACCCCATGGATATATATTTATCCTGGAGCGTCCACTTATAATCATCAATCTATATTTCAGTATATATTTTTACAAATTGCCACTGTCAGAGCACTCATTTATTGTATAAGTTTATATTTTAATCAAATGTATTTATATATTGTCCATGTATTGTCCAATGTATGCAATTCTTAAGGCTTTTCTCACTAATATATATCTAATACTAATGCCAAAAATACACTCTGGAAAAATTATGGCAACACAAAACAAGAAAGACATCAAAGGTCATTATTACCATTTTGTTTGAGTGAAGAAGAGATAGGTTTTTTTTTTAATTATTCAAGTTCAGCAGTTCTTTAAAACTAAGGCAAAGCTATTTATCTTGCACCTATAAAAGACAAAACCTGAAAAACTGAACATCAGAGATGAAGATTATGTACATTTATGAAAAATAAAATACTGCACTTGAACCCCACACATCGCACCTGTTGGCCCTGGGATAGGCCACAGGTACCCGTGACCCAGTAAGGATGAAGTATTTACAGATATGAATGAATTTTTTATGTAGATCCATCCCAATAAATTATATATTACATAAAAACAGCGTTCCCTATTCAGTTTTTTTTAATAATTAAAAAAAAAACATTGACTCTTACATTGTGTGAGAGGGTTTACAATAGACAGTAACTTAAAATATATTTCTTAATTCTTATCCTTAAGTTATTATTGTGTATGTATGCTCCCTGTCAGAGGAGACCCTTACCCCAAACTGTTCCTTCTGAGATTTTGTTTCAAAAGTGACCTACTTAAGTAATTCAACATATGAATATAGAAACATATTTAGTTTTTATACTGTCCATATAATAGTTTTTTTCAAAGATGGATTATTGATTTTCTTACTTGCCCATACATTTATTTATCACTTCGTTCACTGTTATTCTGCATGTAGAGAAGAGACCAGTGATCAGACTGTCTGCAGCAAGTTCCAGTTTTCTAACATGACATACACTGCAGTCCGTGAGTAATTTATTGGTCACATTGTTTTTGATGCTCAGCACATGGAGATGTTGTATCCTGAACTCAGTTAAAAAGTTAATTGAATGATTCATTCAAATTTGTGTATGTTTATGGGTATTTTTCATGGTTGTTTTAAAAATGGTGGGTCAACTCCCTTTTTGAATGTTTTTGTTGGGCTGGGGCACAATTCAAAAATTTTTATTGTAGCTCTTATTGTAAAAAATTAACATTTTCCCTGGAAAAACGTTTTGTGAGTTGTATACAAACAAAACACATTTTGTGCAGCCAATGGAACATGTACTATATTTCAAATATGTTTCATAAAATATAATCAGTAGAATATTCCACAGAATGTCAGGAATTTCTTTTTGATTTATTTTTCTCCAATCAGAGTACACACTTCTTCAGCCATAATCAAACAACTGTGTCTGAGAGGAATAAGTTAAGAGTAAAGTTTAACTGAATGATGAAAATGAGGTACACATGATAGTGCTCTTCACTTATCTTATCTTATCTTATGAGTCTCACTGTATTCCATGTGCTCTGTTCACCATGTACTTTTCTTATTGTTTTGTACCCAAGCTTTGTCTCTGTGTTAATACTTTGTGTCTCTTTATATTCTCAAATGTTTGTAATCTCTTTTAATATAATTAGAGTGAAAAAACTTTTGGAACTGTTCTAAGCTCAAAACATGCATTGATATCCCCTTCAATACATGTATATATACATTTTGGGTCGGTTAATTAGAATTTTTCATTTAAAATTGATCATTTCCAACACAGAGAGAGCTGAACAGGAGCTGATACTCTTGAGAAACATGTGTTTATTGTTGAGATTTCACTTGACTAACCAGAAAATAACAAGTGATTTCATCACAGTATTTGAGAAATAATTAGTAATAATATAACACTTTTGTGTCAAACATTTCAGAACGGACTGTTTGTGACCCTTAAATCCAATGTCTAAGGCATCAAGCAGCTCATCGCTACACAGAACAAAAAAAGTTTCCAGCTTGACAACAGACAGGCTTGAGGATCAGACACTCTTGGTGTGCGTCAGGGTTTTGACAAATGCTGTTTTGGCTGTTTTGGCTGTGATGTCTCTGTAGTACCCAGTTCAGTTTATTGGGTTCTTTACCTGTTCTAATGGACTGCCTTCTTGATAATAAATGTCTTTTTTAAGGCACAGCCACCATTCTGAAAATTGTTGTCAATAACTGCACTATAATGCCAAACTTTCAAAACACACACATTTCGCACAACACAAGTAACACAGCAGAAGTGCTGCAAGAATTTCTGTGGTGCAGTTGAGGACCAATGCACATGTGGTGTGAGACACATAGAGCAGAAGGTGTGATGGAGGTGTTAGTTTCCTTACTTGTGCAACTGGCCAGCAGATTTTTGTGGTTTTTGACAAGTTTAAAGTGGCAAAGTTTTGCATACATAGAAATGTATGTATCAGTATAGCAAAATCAGCAGCAGCTTGTGCTTTAATCAGAAAAGTTTTGTTTCATCTGACTGTTGCTTAAAACTTTTCAAAGATATTTATTTTATAATTTGTCTTTTAATTTTGTTTTTCTAAAAGGGTGCTATTATTTAAGCATTTCTCTAGGTTTGTATCAATTATGGTTGACCAATATTAATGCCCGTATATGCTAATAGTTATCTAAAAGTAATACACAGCGCAAATAAAGTTGATTAGTGGGCTAGCATTTAACAGCATTGAGTAATTATAGTTCTTTAGAAGCAGTCAGGAAGTGACAGAGAGCTGCATCACCTGGTTGTCGGAACTTTCTAAGACTGAATTGCTTTATTGTGGCAGTAACTGATGTACAATGGCCTTGAGGTGCTTCATGTTCTTAACTGTGTGGACACACCAGTTTTTAATCCATTTCACTGGTAAGTGGCTGTTATATGGATTTGATCTGTATTTACTTCTGATGTCTAAAGTCTCTTATCCTTCATCTGATTCAACAGTGGTTTGGTGAAGTAAAAAATACAGTTTAGCTGAAGCAATGCTGCTCTAGCAAACTCTTCTTAATCCCAATCTTTTCTCTTCGATTGCAGCTGAAAGCAAATGCTATAATAAACAAATCAGTATCATCAACATAACCACAGAGCTGCAGTCTGATGTTCTGCTGCCGTGTTTCTTTGATCCGACCCTCCTCGGATCAGACCAGACTGCAGATATAGCAGCAGTGTGGAGTCACAGGAACATAACGACAGATAATCT
>JBBMFX010060361.1:0-10880 GCA_037832545.1 Rhabdalestes septentrionalis
AATTTCATTTAATTTTCAGTGAAAAACAGGGTATACTTTACGCAATGATGGTCTATTGGCCCTAAATTTAAAAACCAAAGGAAAAAAAATGTGCTAATGTGTTGGAATGCAGGTAGATTAAAGGTGTAACAGAATTAATTGACAAATTTTATTATATGCTATAAATAACAGTCAAAGGAGGTGGGGTCATTTTGACCCCAGAGGACAAAAGGTGTAAGTCAAACGGGAGGACATTAAGAGGGTTAAACAGCAAATGCACAGTTTATTTATTTTTTTTATAAAATTTGTGTGTGGACAGCAAAGAAAGTGTAATTTCTACTGTTCATATGACGAGAAACATTTTGAATCTTGAATCCATCAGTGGCTGGAACAATGAGTAGAGTGATGGAATTAATCTCCAGGAGCATGGGAGTTTTAATCAAATTGCTATGACCACTGTGCTGAATCATTTCATTAAAGGAGGAAGCTGCCTGTGGAAGACAAGTAGCTATAGACTGTTATCTGTGGGTATTTTAGTGTCCATATTTAACCATATTACTTTTCCTGAGCTCAAGGTGTTGGGTGATCTGATTTCAATTTTTACCAGGTAACTAACATCTAGTAAACTAAAACTAATATTTGTAAGAATTGGTGATTTATTATAACACGGAACCATGCTATAATAATAACAAATGTTTTTCCATTACAAATAAAGAGACCCATACTCGAGCTGTACTGAAGCTGCTTGATGGCAGGGCTAAAAGCAGGGAGGTCCCTTAGCTGATTGCATCACTGCTTTCTGATTGGTCGAAATGTCATCATCATAACATTAAAAGAGACCATTTCCACAATTTTTACTGTCTATGCTATTAACCACTGTAAAAATCAAGGTTTGCTGCAAGTTCTGTATTATTTCAGTATAGTTTATAAACACAGATCATGTATACCTATGGAACTTGTCTATAATTTTTATTTGTAGAATGGACCATGTGATGGACCAAGTGGGTCTAGATACTAATTCGTAATAAAGTTGCCAGTAAGTGCTCATGGGTCCACTTTCCAAAATGTTATTCCACTCCATCCAGTAACTGAGCTGTCATTGTCCCACACAGTCCAAACAGGCCTTCCAGCCTTCCAACAGAGGTTTACTAGAGAAGAACAAAAAAAAAGCTAGGTCAGCACACACTGTCATCTTAATCAGCGTGTTTTAAAGGGCTATTATATGGAGCCTACAAATCCCCAAAAGGCACAATTACCAATGGAAGGAGTGGATTTATAGGCCCTTATTACCATCCTGGTATGGGCTGATGTTGAGCAAGATAGCTGCCTCACAGAAAATAGCACTGACCAGCCAATGTGCGTTAGCAAATCTGATGCATTTATGTTAGCAGATAAGGGAGATGTGGCCTGTCTGTGCCTTTAGGCCCTGCATAGCCATTTATAGCATGTGTGACAAGCCAAGTGCACAAAAATAGATATCCAGCCTTAGAAAGTTCTGCTCTTTATTTTCAGAATACATTCACTTGGTTATATTACAAATCACATAAAGGAGAAGAAAACATAAGCTGATGTGAACAGCAAAAAAAAAAAATATTTTGCTCCTTATTTCCTCAAATTTTATTTTTTGCTTTTATTTTTGACAACAATATGTATTTCTAATAACAAAAAATGAGGTATGCCAAACATTAACTGCTAAACATTAACAAAACATAAAATACAGCACAATAAGTTCAAATAATAGCATGAGCTGTTAGTCAGTTTCAACCCATGAATGTTACCTTGTAATGCCTATCAACTGAATATGTTTGTTGTTTTTTTAACCATTACATCTTTCTTTTTAGATGTGTTTACTTCAGCTTTTGGAGTGAGATTCACTTACTGAGACATTTGTTTGCAAAGAGTCCCAAAAAAGAGGGAGCAGCTCAAGCATGGTGAGCATTATGTGAAAATTGTCATGTCACGTCACATTACAAAACATTCGGTTTGATGTTTTATTCTGTGCAAGCATATGTTTTTTTGGCTACCCCACCTCATTATCTAAGCATGATTTCATGTATTTTGCACAGTTTAGTGCAGTAAACAGAATAATTAATCAGTAATATTAAATGTGAGGCCAGGTCATTTAAGTGTGGAACACTGAAAAAAATATTTATTTGAATAACAAGGCCAAAAATACAGAAAACGTTAAGGAAAACAACACCTGAAAAGCCATATTAAACTAGATATGAGTAGAGTGGAGTCTACCTGGATTTGGAATTTTTTTCCCAAGCCAAACCATGTCACGATGCAATTGGCAGTCCAGCACTTCTCAAAGGTCAATATTAATATCCCAAACACAAATACCTCAAAAATACCGATTATGTGAAAAATGAAATACGAACAGCACTGCTGCACAGGGCATGAGGATAAATAACATTTCTTCATTCACCTTTTTAATTTGTATTTATTTATTTATTTATTTGTTGATGTGTGTGAATTACCATGAGCAACAAAGATGAACAAAATGATATATCAGACCTAAATCTCATATGTATTATGAAGTTCTGGACACAGTTTGAGCTGATTGAGGAAAGTTTTTGTGATGTACTTTAAAGGATTTTAGCTATTTGTGTAAGTAGTTATTTCTACTGTGTAGGTTAGCACTACAGTAAACCTTTAGTTTCCCCGAGTCGTGGAATCAGTCCAGTGCCTATACTAAAATATGACTCCTCCTGATGTGCCTAAATAAGACACACCAGATTAACAGAAAATTATTGAAGTTTAAATTGATTGGTGATTACCCCTACATTTTATTGTATTTTTATTACTAAAGAATTATATTCTTACATTATTAAAATTACAAAGATAAATTATTACTGTATTCAACCTGCTTATACCAAAGAAAAGGTCAGCACATGGTGACATGTCTAAAAACTAATTATTTTATTATGTACTAGAACAACGGGGACACATGTTTTTCTTTTCTTATCTGACCAATGTTTTAGCCTCTTAAATGCTATTTATGAGCAGATATGCAAACAAAACCAGTGCAAAAGTCATTTAGCATTTTGCTTCATTTGCCTGTAGCTTGCAGAGTGCTGTGAGGTTATGTTCCAAATTACAAGTCAATGTGGGAAAAAAGCTGTAATTTGATACAAATTAAAGTGTTTTGATCAATACACTGCCACAGATTAGCTGTTTCAAGTTATAAACATGCACACTAGAGAGAGATATAATGCATTTGTCAGAGAGAGATATAATGCATGTGTCAGAGTTGGAACAGTACCAATATTTTAAATGGCCTCAGAGTAGAAATTTTGTAAAGATCCAGCTATATAATAAAAAATAAATCATAAGAAAATGGTACACTATATAGTGCATCAACCAATTGATTAACCCTGAATGCTGTGATCACGTTTTAGATCTTTTTATGTGCTAGGACAATGTTTCCTAAATCGTCCACAAACTGCACATTTATATTATTGCCGTCCAAATTGCACATATTTATTGATGCCCTGCATTTTTGCACATGTAAACTCTGTTTTGCATCATTTGCACATCTCTGTTGCTTGAATATAGTACTGGTCAGTACTGTATTTACCCTGAATGTAGCCATTCAATTTGCACTGAACTTTGTCTTGTCTTGTTAAGTTGTATTGTTGCTCTTGTGCTCGAGCTTGTTTGCACTTGTGTTCTGCTTCTGTTCTGTTGTGTTGGAAACATTGTTTCGTTTTTACTGTGTTCTGTGTATATGGTAGAAATGACAATAAAAACTACTTGACTTGACGACATGTCACATGCACTAATCATGTGACGTGCAAAAGTCGTAGGAAATGAGCGTGTCACATAATATATGAATAGGAAATGGGACAGCCAAGCCAAAATAATGTACAATGGAACCATTCGTCCGTCCTCCTCTCCAGCGGCCGCAGAATTCTTCTTCGCAAAGAAAAACGACGAATGACTCCGTCCCTGCATCAATTATTGAGGTCTCAATAAAATTACAGTGAAGAACCGTCATCCACTCCCCCTTACCAACACAGCCCTGGACTCTCTCTTTCTGGTGCCACCATCTTCATGAATTTGGACCTCAGAAGTGCTTACAACCTCATGCGCATCAGAGAGTGCGATTAGTGGAAGACGGCCCTCATTAATCCTACCGGCCACTACTAAAGGCTGGTAATGCCTTTGATTTGTGTAATAGTCTCGCAGCCTTTCAACAGCCCATTGATGGTGTTCTGAGGGGTTGGGGGATGATGTTCTGCTGGGTTGCTGGGCATTTGCTTACCTGGACGACATCCTGATTTACTCTAAGACCGAGGAAACTCATTCTGTTTTACATTCACCCCAAAGCCAATGCTGCCACCGCTACTGAGCACATCACCAACACACTAAATTTGAGGAGTTATCACCTGATTCCCCTAAATTCATTCTTGGTGTCTTCAACCACTTTTCTCCTCACAAGTCCCTCAAAGGATTTCAGCAGTATGGCACATGCACCACCCGTATGGGGAAGATTCTGGACAAATTCTATGGTTCAGTCCCTGTTGCATACAGATCTCTTCCCCTCCCCTCTCTCGGCTCAGCTGACCACCACACCATCCTGCTCGCCCCAGCATACACACCGGTCATCAAAATGGCAAAGATGGTTGTTAAAAATATCAAACAGTGGACAGCAGAAAGCATCCAATCTACAGATTACCAAAGAGCTTAAGGGAATCCTAAACAAAAAAAAGGAACTTTTTCATTGACTCTGAAACTGACAAGAAGGAGATCAACAGAGAAGTCAAGCGCACAATAAAAATAGCAAAACTGAATTATAAAACAAAGTAGAGAAGAAATGTTTCCATTTTACTTGGCATGGACTGAAAACCATGGCCTTTGTGAACACAGCTGCCTCCAGCCCCAGAATAATGCATCCGGAGCGTAGCAGTGCCACATCCCTCCCTGATGACCTCAACACATTTAACACCATGTTTGAGTCAGACAAATCCACCCAGCTCCAGAATCTAAGATCCTGACTCAAATCAGACAACACTTCACTACTCTTCACCATGGTGGTTTTTGTGAGAGTTCCAAGGAGGCAAAGAAAGAAGCTCACCAAGCCCAGACCTTATTTGCAGTCGAGTCCTGCGGCATTGTGTTCAGCAACTAGGTTGTGTATGCAAGACTTGTTACAGTGTCCCAATGGCCCCCTAAATGTCGAAGCATTCCACAATGATCCACATCCCAAAAAAAAGCACAACCAAAACCTTCAATGATCTTCGACCCGTGGCTCTTACCTCTCTAGTAATGAAAGCCATGGAGAGGGTCATGAAACACCACATAATCAGAACCACCAACTCCCTGATAGACCCGCTGTCATTTGGTGGAGTATGCAGATGACACAGTCCTCCTGTCTCAGCTGTCAGGGCCCTCACTCTACCATGGTCAGGTTCTGCAGAACTTTGTGGATTGGTGTGACACCTCATGCCTTGAAATGAATGTCAGCAAAACCAACAAGCAGAGGGACCTTCACCAACAAGCAGAGGGACCTGGCTGCAGCTGTTACCACCTTCATCCACGGGAAGCCAGTGGAGCTAGTAGAGGAGTAAAAATATTTAGGCACCATCTTCCACCACTTGCAGAAATTCTCCTCCAACACAGAGGATATTATCCGGAAGTGTCATTAGTGGTGGTACCTCCTCAGGTAGCCCAATTCCTTTGGAGTCAGGAAAGGCATTTTACTGACTTTTTACTACTCCTTCATAGAGTGTCATTTCATTCACCATCACCTGCTGGTTTCATTCAAACAGTGTGCAGGACCGAAAGCGGCAAACAAGCACAGTCAATGTGTGCTCTAAAATCATCAGACTGCCTGTAAGGTCTTTAGCAAACATCTGGGATCAGCAGACACACAGGCTAGTGCTCAAAATCATTAAAGACCCCTCACACCTGCTGAACTCTGCCCTTGAGTGGCTCCCCTCCAAATGTTGGCTTCGATGTCCCAGCTGCAGGAACCTTCATTCCCAAAGCTATCCTTCTTTTGAACTCCTGAATCTCACCCAAATGCATCACTAACACCTCTCTCATCCCCACCTGGCCACCTTTTGAACTCCTGACACTCACGCATCACTAACACCTCCCTCTTAGCCCTACCCCCACTCCCCTGAAATCAGACCTCCTCGATATGATTTGATTTGATTTGAGTCTCTCATTTATCTCTTTTTTATTTCAAATATCATGCACCATTCTGTTACTTGAAGCAATATATTATATATATAATAGTGCAATACAAAAAAATATACTTGTAAATATGCAGCTTTATACATTTCATCTCAGTCACATTCTCAGTCCTTGCTGAACACTGCTTGTTCTCTGATTAGATTTTTAAAAAAACTTTTGAGTGTTTCAAATGTTACTATTGTAAAATGTGTGCACTGCTCCACTGTGGCTTTTAAATTTGCCCTCGGGGACAAATAAATTCTTTGAATTGAATTGAAGTGAATTGAACATCAGTATTTCTGCACAGTGTTAAAGAGGTTGCTGGCCCATCAACTGTTCTGCAAGCTGGAAAATGCACCACATTCCTTGGGTTGGTCATGAGCCCTCAGGATGTGGCCATGGACCCCCAGAACCTGGATGATGTGTGAAACTTGCCTCTACCCTCTTCGCTTAAACAGCTCCAGTGATTTCTGGGATTTGTGAATTTCTCTCCTCACTTTATCCGGGGCTTCAGTTCGGTCGTGTCGCCTCTCACTGCTCTCACTCTTCCCTCCAAGACTCCTTTTCATATCACCACCGATGCCACCAAAGTGTTCCACCATCTTGGTTCCCTCTTTACTTCAGCCCCCATCCTCACTCATCCGGATATTACCAAACTGTTCATTGTTGAGATAGATGCATCCGATGTGGGCATAGGAGCCGTCCTCTCACAGCGAGGTTCAGACCAGAAACTGCACCCCTGCAGTTTCTTCTCCAGAAAATGTAACCCCACTCAGCAGTGATACGGGGTAGGGGACTGCAAGCCATCAAGTGGGCTCTGGAGGAGTGGCGTCACTTGCTACAGGGTGGCTGTGATCCATTCAATGTCTGGACCGACCACCAAAATCTGATCAGCATCCAGCAGGTTAAACAACTCAACCCTGGGTAGATGTGGTGGCTGTGCACCTGGTGGGTCTACCAGGCCAAAACCACCTCAGCCAAAACCACCGCTGAGCTCATCATGGAGCATGTAGTCTGCTTGCATGGGTTCCCCAAGGCATCATCTCAGATAGAGGGCCCCAGTTCACCACCAGGTTCTGGAAGACCTTCTGCTGTCTGATCGCTGCCTCCTGCATTTTCTCTTCTGGTTGTCACCCACAGACTAATGGTCAGATGGACCATCCAACAACTGGAGCGCTTCCTGAGATGATTTGTCGCAGACCGCCAACGCTCTTGGTCCCACTACTTCTTTTGGGTGAGACTTTCTCAGAACCTTCTCACCTCCTCATCTACCGGATGAGCCCGTTTGAAGTATGCTATGGTTTCTAGCATTCGATGTTTGACAATCAAGAACCGGAGGGTGATGTACCACCGGCCCAACAGTTGGTCCACGGGTGTCGGCTGCAGAGACTTCAGCCCAGAGAAGCCATATGGAAGGCCAACATCGACTACGTCCAAGAACATAGCCACAGACACCCCTGGGACGATTGTTCCATGTAGATGAGGGTCTGGCTCTCCACCAAGAACATCCACGATTCATCAGACCCTCCAGGATTACCCATCGGATAAACCCTGTCACCTTCCAGCTTCAGCTGCTTGCCTCCTTATAGATTCATCCAGTTTTCCACATAGTCATATAGTATATAAACAGGAAATGGGACTTCCTATGGTGCTCAGTCATTGAGTTCCAACCATCGCCCTTACTCCACGCACCTTCAGTCACATGAGTACTACTATAATCACTTGTGCATGATTGTGAATGAGGATTCAATTGGGAATCAGACTCTAGTTCAGAGCATTCATAGATCAAAGAGCGTGACTTAACCAGCCCTCTCGCTTATTAAAAAGGTTATTAAAATGCAAAAGACCTGGAAAAGTAGAGGAAATGTTGTCTAGATATGAGGGTTCTTGTTTGTAGAGAGGGTGATTTTAACATTGAAAGAGAGGAGCAAATGATCAGTGTTAAACAGTTAATCTGCATTGCAGTTGAGAGCAGTATGACCAGAACAACAGTAAGACCAGAACAACAAACTAAGGTTTAAGACCAGAAAAACAATCTAAGTTTAAAATATGGCCCTTAGTATGAGTGGGAAAATTTATGTATTGCTTAAGCCCAAAGCTATCAAGGCAGGATGCAAAGCCTGTATTAAGATGATGATTAATATTGTCCATGTGTTGTCTCCCAACAGTATTATATTAGGAGAAACAGAAGACAAGTCAGTCAACAGACCAGCAAATCAATTGTAAAGTCAGAATTTGGCAGTGCCACATTTCAGTCAAACAGAAAAATAAAATTTATGGTCGGTGGGAAGAGCTTTTTATCTTGGGAAAATGCAGGAGGCTACACACAATCAATCAATGAAAACACAGGACAGTTAGCTGGTGTCTATCAACCCAGATCAGGGCCGAGCTATGAGCTCATCAGCAACAGGTGGGTTGCCAGGCACTGGGATCAAGCCTCCAACAGCCAGACACCTGATTTCATTGGGGTGTCCTAATGGTTCATGCCCATATATATGGAACAGTGTCATGTAACCTGTATCCCCAATTTTTTGACATAACGTATCTGCTGATTACAGCACCAAGTAG
The DNA here is from genome assembly GCA_037832545.1 of Rhabdalestes septentrionalis. Taxonomy (NCBI): domain Eukaryota; kingdom Metazoa; phylum Chordata; class Actinopteri; order Characiformes; family Alestidae; genus Rhabdalestes; species Rhabdalestes septentrionalis. The sequence continues at coordinate 8,731 of JBBMFX010060361.1, forward strand.
TTTAAGATGTTTCATACTCTTGTTAAGTGTTTTAAACTATTTACAGTTAATAACTAGTTCAATTTTGATGCTGCATCAACAGACAGTGACTGATTTGTTCATTTTCTGAGCATATCTTTTCCCAGTGTAAGGACTGGAACGCCGGAGGCAGAGGCTGGCTCCAGGCCTTTAGGCTGGCGATCGGACTCACCGGAATACTAGGGGTCCTGGAACTATAAATAAACCATTAAAGGTTCGTTATTATCTGCATTTGGGTCCCTTTCTGGTCGTTACACCCAGCACTGCTCCTATTTTATATTTAGTGCCCTCTCACATGTGAAGAAAATTAGAAAGCTCTGTGGACACTATAATTCAAATAATCAATTGTGCACTTGTTTTTTGTGTGTGTCTAGGTAGGCTTACATTCATGCATTATAAAGTGTTGAGATGCAATGTAGGTTTAAGTGCACAAAAAAGTGGCACTGGGAGTTTGTGATGGCAGATAGTGGCCTAGAGATTAGGGCATTTGCCCTGTGATCAGGAAGTCATGGTTTTGATTCCCAAGACTGCTAGGCACTTCTGAGATACCCTGAGCACAGTTCCGTCCCCAAACACTGCTTCCCAGACACCATGTTCTAGCTGCCCACTGCTTCCGTGCTGTTCACATTGTGGGCTCTGGTGTCATGTATGACCGAATGATCACTTTCAGTTTCAATATGTGGAGGGCAGGGCAAGCCAATCATAGATGTTAAAATATCCATTATTTTCCCTGAAACAAAGAACAATAAATCAATTACTGTTGCACTACAAGATGATTACTGTTGTTCTAATGTGGGTGGTCATGAAGGTTTTTTTAATATTGCACACATATACATATGTACTTACACAATACATACATCATATTTTATAATTAGTACCTATAGCTACTAGGCATGTGCAGAGTGTCCGCTATTCGTATCTGTATTTGTTAAAAGGGAAAATTATTCATATTTGTATTTGAGTAAAATTTAAATGCAGCATGCAAATTCCATCTGCTGCATGCCGAATCTACTCCTGAACTTGAGGGGGCGGGGAAGTGGAATATCTAAAAGTGAAAGGGATCAATCAGTCATATGTGAATACACCACTACACACAGTGTGAAAACCACGAAATTCCTCCTCTGTGTTTAAACTAATTCATCTAGAGAACCACCAGGCAGCCATGAACTCAGTGCCTGGGGATCAATGTGTGGGGACGGTACCGGGGAGCAGTGTGTGAGGACAGTACCGTGGGCAGTGTGTGGGGACGGTACCGGGGAGCGATATGTGTATTAAAGTATTTGTCCGAATACCGTATTCTTAAAAAAAACAGTACTTGTGCTATTCTGAATACCGTATTCAGTTTTGGCCACACCCCTAATAGCTACCTATACTTAGTAAGTATAGGTGATAATAACCCAATCCTAACCTTAACTTCTAGCCAAAAATATTATTTTCTCATTTGTAAATTAGTCATTTATGAAGTATTTTTTCAGTTATGTTTAGTACTGAACATTTACAAAACACTCACACTTATACACTACATTTTCGTGTACATAAACCCACAATAATAAAGTTTAGGAATGTTGGTGGCCTTTGTGCAGTGATTGATAGTTGCCTTGTTTCAGCTGTGATTGTTACTACTACTGTAATTCCATTTTGATTTTAGAACAGACCATTAATGGGCATGTACAAGGAGAAAGGGATGGAGAGGATGCTTTTGTCAATGTTGACAAAACCATGCCAACTTTTGGGCTGTGATCTCATCTTCAAATACTAATGCCATAATTATGGTCATGGTAGACAACATGAGTTTGATACTTGTTTTTGAGCTGCTTGTGAAAAGTTATGTGCTGCCATTAGAAGATGTCAATGAGTGACTCTAAAACATAGGCAATGTCTTCTCATTATTTTTCAGTGTCAACATGAACTACATAATGTAATGAAATACACAGAGGCTCAAGTACATTACCTCCCATTAAAAAGAACAACTACAAGTAACATTGATCGATGATGAATCACAAATCAGTCAATTGGGCCACATTTTAGAATTAGAAACACACAGAAAGTTCAAATAACACCTTTGTTCCTGCTCCGATTTTTCATGAGATGGACTTAAAGATCTAAAATTCATTCCAGATACAAAATATTAC
>JBBMFX010060410.1:0-10879 GCA_037832545.1 Rhabdalestes septentrionalis
TCTCTCTCTCTCTCTCTCTCTCTCTCACTCACTCCCCCTAGTCATTATTATATTAATTTCTTTTTACTTTGTATATAATTTTCAAATATAGGTAAGACACATAATCACCATGCTGAAGATTAGTATTGGAAACATTATATAGGTACTCATTATTTTAACCATGATGGGGTTTTCGTTCATGGTTTCTGCTCCAATTTTGTGTGAACTGATTCAAGCACACTTCTAAAATAGGTGATTCTGGTCATATTGTTCCTCAGGTTCTATTCAGGTTCTTTTTAATATTGCTGAAAGTAATAAAAAGCATATATACAGTTTATACACACACAAACACACACACATATATATATATTTTTTTTCTTTGTACAGTGAAATACGGTCACACAAGATACTCTCATCTAATACATGTGATTTGTCACCTGCAACAGAACACGTTCAGGCAGGTTTTCCTTTACCAAAGATATTTTCTCAGGGCAAACAAGCACCAGAACATAAGTGGCACTCTCTTGCCATGGGAAAATGCAACAGCGTAAATCAATCTTCTTTTGCAGAACAAACACCTTGATTTCAAAGCGTAGGGTGAAGCAGAAGTGATGTTTTGTGAGTGGATAATAGTGATCAGTGTATTTATATTCAGTGTACCAAAAAAGTTATTTTTAAATGCACAGTAACATTGTGAACAGAATAGGGCCATTTTGTCTGTTACGGGCAGGGGGGCACCACCCTAATACCTAAGCAAATAAGTAAATGGATATAGTTTTAAAAAAATGTCCCACTAAATATGTTTGTGAAGCTAGTTTATAAATATTGTACAAAACCGAAAAGCTGTGTCCAAGCTTTCTGTTTGTGCTGCAGCCTGGTACTTTTTGCGGTGCACCAGAGAATTCCCAACTATCCTCTGATTTAGTGCTTAACTAATCAGCAGCGTGGAAAAATACAAGCTGGGGAGCTTCATGAATCAACTAGTCATTGCTAGACAAACTGATTAGCTGCGGTGAAGAAAATGTGGAGCAATGCAATGTAATGTAACAGCCTGTAAGCACAACTGAAGTATTATACATTCATTTAAGAGGACTGATGCTGAAAAAATGAAATGTTAGAATCATATATTATGTTTAAACCGGTCAGAGAGCAGTTTGAGTGAGCACATTCAAAGAGGATGTTTATAATTGTGTGCTAGGATAGTTTCATGTTAGAAATTACTGTGAAACCTAAACCTGATACACATAAAATACACACAGAGACACAGTTGACTTCAACATTTCTAAAGAAATTAATGACAGATGCCATTAAATAATTAAATAGAGCAATCCAACGTCACACCACATAGAGTGTCTTGCAAAATATTCACCTCACTTGGCATTTTTTTATGTTTTGTTGCCTCACAATCTGAAATTAAAATTGACTGTTAGAGAGTTTGTACCATTTACTTTACAGAAAGCAAACAACAAATAGGACAAGATAACAAACAACTTCAGCATGCGTAACTGCCCCCCCCCTCCCCCACAGTACTATGAGGAGCCGACTTTTGCACCAATTACAGCTGCAATTCATTTTGGATAAGTATCCGTGAGCTTGCAACATCTTGCCACTGAGATTGTTTCCCAGTCCTCAAGTCAAAACTGCTCCAGCTCCATCATGTTGGATCGGTTTCACTTGTGAACCAAAGATCATCTAAGATTTAGATTTTTTTTTTCATTACCCAACCCTTGTACTTCTCAACAACTTTGTCCCTGACTTTTTTGTACTGCTTTTTGGTCTTCATGGTTTGATGCCTCTTGCTGAGTGGTGTTGCAGTCTCTGGGGTGTGTTTATACTAACAGATCATGTGACACTTAGATGGGGGGGTATTCTTTTTTTGTTTTTTAGCAATTTACTTCTCATTTTACCAACTTAGTATCTTTTGTGCAGATCCATCACATAAAATAAGATTTAAAAACATCTAGGAAAAAAAAAAAAAAGATAATAATTAAGGGGGAGGAATACTGTTCTCTTCTGGTTCAAGATAAGTTCGTTTTATTTTGAGACAGACCCTGAGATGTACAGGGCTTTGTATCTTTGGCGTTCAGATTCCAGAAATAAAAAGAGACTGTCTGTGCCCCAGACAATACAGAACAGCTTCTTTGAATTGAAGTAAGTCACATGTGAACACAGCATGAATTATTTAACCCATTCACCAAGTGAAGAAGTGGGCAACCAGTAACAGAGTGCCAGGGGAGCAGAGTGTGGGGACAGGACCTTGCTCTGGGATAGCTCAGTGGTGCCAGTAACAGTCCTGCAATTTGAACTCACAATCTTCTGATCACAGGGCCAGCTCCCTAACCACCTGACCTGGAGGTGGAGCTGAACCTCCAATATTAAAGTAGATCAGCAAGTTATGAATGGGTGGCATGGCAGTGGAATTGTTGTGAGTAGCACTGTCACCTCAGAGCAAAGAGGTGCTGTGTTTTATTCCTGGATTGGGATGGTCCAGGGTCCTTTCTGTGTGGAATCTGCATGTTCTACTTTTGTTTGTGTGGGTTTCTGCTTGGAGCTCTGGTTTCCTCTCATCGGGAAATCATCCATGTAAGATGGACTGGAGTTGGGATACTTTCATATAAGTAGTGTTATCTGAGGAATGCTTCTGAACTTGATGCTGAAATGTTGTTCATCTTGTGGCATGGTGGTTAGGGAGTTGCCCCTGCATTCATAAGTTTGTGGGTTTGAATCCCAGGACTGCCAGTGGCACCACTGAGGTACCCTTGATAAAGGACCCTCTCCACACATTGCTCGCAGGGCATTGTGTCACTGGCTGCCTACTGCTTCACCTGGTGAATGGGTTAAAAGTAGAGACAGAATTTCACACTGTTCACACTGTGTACTGTGCTGTAGTATGTTTACAAGTGACTATAAGGGCCACTTTACTTTAGCTGTTTGTGGTTTTATTGCATGCACCTCATGAACTCAAACTAGAGGCTCACATTTTTTAAGTCTAGCAGGCTCAACGTTATTCACAAGGGTGTGGTATTGGCACTCAAGTAGCTTTGGTGTGAATCATAAGAACAAAAACTTACAATAACCGTTATCGAAACCATTTTGGAGGAATGTTAATGTCAACAGCAAGGCTACAGCTAAAAGAGCAGCAGGGTTGCTACAGAAGAGTGGAACTCATAATCACCTGAATGAACAGGACGAGAAAGAGTCTGGGAAGCGACTTAGCCACTATCTTACACTGATGAATAATCACCCCTCGAGCAAGCAAAACCACAGCAGATCACTGGGAGAGATTACCCTGAACACAATGGTCAGTTTTCTGGACAGGGGTTAAACCTAGTCCTGGATTACGTAATGCGGTGAATAGAGCTTTCCATTGAAAAGGAAAGGGAACTTTAAGACTAGGCATAAAGCACAAAGATGCTCAAAGTATTTTTATTCCATAGCTAAGATTAGCATGCTGTGCTATCTATGGTATTTGCTTATACACACACACTACAGTTAGTGAGCATATTTTTTAGTCAGGGGGTTTGAGGTAGCAAGAAAATTGTGCAGTGTAAAACCACACATAATGTATCATGTTATATGCTATAATCATTTGCATGTTGTACATTTCAATTGCATGTAAAATATTATTCATTTGTTTGTTATTCGGTCAGATGAGTGTAAATCTGTACATGAATGTAAAGTTTCCATTCACTATAAACGTTCTTAAATGGTTTATTGGTTGGTATAGAACCTATATAGTTTTTAACAAAAACAAATTCAAAAAAATATGCATTATTCTTACTCACATATCGTTCTTTGAAAAATCTTCTACTGAAAGGGATCAAAAGTGGCATCAGTCCAAAAACATCTCAGTTGAAAGCTTTCTTTGAAGTTTATGGCCCTCGTATAATTCAATTTAAACAAATTAAATTTGTGCACACAAGATTAGGCCGGTTTTTAAATGTGCATTGATTTATGCGTGATTTATGGACAGGATAAATTCATTTCTATAAATGGTTTAATTTTATGTTACATGGTCTGTTTATAGGAAGACCACCTCCACCATCCTACACGGGTCTGGAGTCCAGTCTTAATGCCACAGTGAGACTGCAGCTGAGACAGGAAAGCCCCTATCACTTTCCTTTCTCAAAGCAGCTGGGCCTCCTGTTAGGCCAGCCAAAACAGCTATTGGATCCAGTGCTGGGAATCCCTGGGAGTTAGGGGAAAACGAAACCTAACAGCTCCAACAGAGAAGAATGACTCTGCAAGACACTTATCCTGAAAAAAGCGAGAATGTAGATAGCTATACTTTACTAGCATGATTCAACATTACCGCTAAGATAAAATCATAGTTTTCACATCTGTTAGTATCAGTATTTCCTCAATAAAACCGTTCTGTTAGACTCATTTTTATTTTTTACATTTGTTTCCTTTTAGAAAGTGGTTATTCTAGCATAACGTCTGTTACATTACATAAAAACAAGTATTGTAAAGTGTCCATGAACACACCACACAATGAATATGAAATTCTTTTTCTGCATTAAACTCATTCACCAAGTGAAGCAACAGGCAGCCAGGAGCACAGCGCCCGGGGAGCAGAGAGTTCAAAGGTACCTCAGTGGCACCACCATGGTTCAAACCCACAACCTTCTGATTACAGCGGCAACTCCCTAACCACCAGAAACAGGCCGATGAAAGTCATGCATAGCAGCTTGTGTGGGTTTTGGTGTGGTGAGAAAATTTAAGAAAATGAATACACTGTCCAATACAGCATTCTTTGTCAGAGTTTTATAAATTTGTGGGTTCGTAAATCTCAGTCAGTAGATATTGTGTAAATCAGGTTTAAACAAAAGCACCTATTACCTGTCTCTGTTGGGCCTTTTACTTTTTTAAATGTGTAACAGCCAAATGACAATGTAACACGTGTACACTTATGTTTCCAACATATATTTTCGTGACTATGAAACCTCCCTGAATAACTGAAGACTTTCACAATTTCAGTTGTGAATGACATTCTGATAAGGGCTAGTTGTTTTGAAAAAGTGTGCGAGAACATGTGTATATATGGATGGGTGGTTTTCAAAACTACTAGCACATTTTATGGACATGTTTGGAGAGAATAAAAAATGCTATTTTGGTGTAGATATCATTATACATAATTACACATAAAACTATTTGGAATGATAATGTCGAAAAAGCAATAGAAGCGACTGCTGAATGTGACACTTAAGATTTCAATTGTTTACTTTTTACCTGTTGAGCTTTTAAGCATATCAAAATATTTTGTAATAGTACTAAATGTTTTGTATCAGCACACAGTGTATGTCTAGGCATGGGCTGCTGCCAATGAGGGGTGCCTGGGGAGCAGTGCTGGAGTATAGTACCTTGCTCAAGGTTACCTCAGTAATGACACTAGCACTTGGGAATAGGACCCAGAACCTTCTGATTGCTGGGGCAACTCTAACCACTAGGCTACCCAGCTGCCATATTTCCCAAAGCCAATATAGTTTGTCGTTTTTGTTTTAAATGCTTTAAATGTTATGCAGCTATGGTCAAGTAAGTGTATTACCATCAGTACTATAACATATATTATATGGTTGTTAATGCTTCTCATGCAGGAGTTTGGTTGTTTTGAAAAAAGTGAATGGGGTGAACACTACTGCACACTTACTAATGCCATAGGAATGCATGTCCTTCAACTAGCTAGGGCTTGCAATAGGAGAATCTCCAGCTGGACAGAATGACCCCTGGAAACCTGTGCAGCTGTATTAAATTAACTTGATAAACAGTGTCTTGTTGGAGTAATCAACAGAAATTCCCTGATACACACATGAGTCTTGTACTGTGGTTTATAATACTCTTATTTTTTTATTTTTAAAAGGTACACCAGCATTCCTAGATTACATAACATGAAAAACGACAGATTACTGATACAGTACAATGCATTGAACAAGAAGCAATAGGAACTATATCCAGAATGCATTTACTAGGTTAAAGGAGGATAAAAGTGTTTAGTGAAAAATTATGTTTGAGTTGGACTTTGAACTAGGACACGTCTTTCTTTCCTGCACATTGTGGCATTATTGGCATCTATTTAGCAGAAAATATTTGCTTAAATGTGGGATTAAAAATCAACTATTGTTTAAAAGACATTACTCATAGTCCAGAAACAGAGTGGATGGTCAGTGGAAAATCATTTTATCAACTATAATCCGAAGCTGGTATGTGAGTCAGACAATCAATACATGCACAGTAAGCATCCATAATGTGGACTTTAAGCAATGATAACCAAGTCGTTATAATCTCTAATATGATGGCAGTAGTTTTGCTCACCTGATTATCTTCATAAGAATGGTTCAAAATCACTATTGTCTTTGCTCAAAAAGTTGCTAGATTTGTTCCTCTACCGTTATAAATAGGGCCACTGGGGCGTTCAACAAGTTGCCAAATCTAAAAGAAATCAACAGAGTTATTACAATGGCAACAAGTGACTACAGAATCTTTCCATCATCCTGGAATATTACTCATCAGTCACATCAGGTCCTGAGACATAACCACACTTTGATTTACCATAACAAATAGTTAATGTCAGCTCGAAGTTGTTAGGCCTATTGCAAGACTCTTTCTTTTTTAATTACCTAACTTGACTGATCTACAAAAGTTATATTCAAGTTGACAACAATTATTTTATCTACAAAAAAAAACGTCACAGCGCCGTAGAGTGGTGATGCATTGAATGCCACTCCTTGTAGATTCGACTGTTTTGTGTATATTGTCTTGTTTGTCATATCTAGTTTGCAGCCAGCTAGTAATTTACTCCAGTATGATAGACAAGCCACATTATGCAACTTTGCCTGTGATTATTTCTTGCTGCTCTTTAATGTCTTTTATGTTTCAAGTCTTATGTTCTGTCTGCGGTGGAGGGGAGGAGGGTCCAGGAACCATTTCATTGTGCTCTGTAGTTTTGCTGTATTTTGTACATATGACAATGAACCTCAACTTCAACTTCAACTTCAACTATGCTTGATTGTAAAACACACAATGCATAACACTGATTATCTCAGTACAATGAAGGTTATCAAGGGGCGAGAAATGTCCAACAGTCAGTCCTTGAAGTTGATGTGTTGGAAGCAGGAAAAATGGGCAAAACAGCAGGCCTTGTTTGGTGTTCCTGGTGTGCAATGGTTAGTACTCATCAAAGATGGTCAGACAGAGGACAACCTGTGAGCTGAGGACAGGATGAAGGGTGCCCAAACTCATTGAGGTTTGTGGGGAGTGTTGGCTAGCTGGCCTGCTCCACAGCAGAGTTACAGTCATGCAAATTCCACACAGTGCATCACAGCCCCATAACCATAGACTGGCATGCCCATGGTGACCAAAGTGGACCAATGGAAAAAGGTGACCTGGTCTGATGAAACACAATTCCTTTTATATTGTGTGAATGTAAAAGTTTGTGTATGTCACTTAACTAGGGAAGAAGGGAAGCCAGCAGAGGCATTGCGATGCTCTGGACAATGTTCTCCTGGGAAGTCTTGAATGGTGGCATTCATCAGGATGTTACCTTGGCTTGTACCACCTACCCAAACATTCCTGTAGAATGTTTTCAGTTTCACAGTATCCCCTAATGGCAGTGGTCTCTTCCAAAAAGCTAATTGGGGAATTCAAGAATGGCTTGAGGTACATGACAGTTCACGATATTGACAACTTTCCCAGATCCCTGATGATGCATCTGTGAGATGTGCTGAACAAACAAAAGTTTGATTCATGTAGAATCCAACTTAATGGTTTATTTTGATGTATTATTTAGCAGATGCCTATGTCCAAAGCATTTTTCACTCCCTAACTACAGGGGACTGTCTCCCTGGAGCAACATAGGATTTAGGATCTTGCTCAGGGACCCAGTGGTGGTCTGCTCTTGGTCCAGATGTAAGCATCTTACCCACTTTATACGACTTTAAGGATCTGCTGCTAACACCTTCATCCGAGATACCACAACACACTTTCAGAGAGGGTTATAAATCTATATGTATATATGTTCTATCATAGGGGGTTCAAATCATACATATTTCTTCAGATCCTCCCTCCCCTAGGGAGCTCCTACCGTTTTGAGCATGAGTAAACAACCAGTCTAGGGGGTCCTGACTAGGACACATTGCTGCCCTTGAATCTGACCTGAGGACCAGCGTGAGCGATACATTATCAGGACCAATGGGGGCCCAGGGCTTACAACCTGGAGATGTCTTGTGGGGTATAGATGACATGGTGGGGAACTTGGTCATGCGCAGTGTAGGGAGTCGAGAGCCCTGTAGGGGGCCACTGAGGGGGTAAGCAGGCTGAGAGAGTTCTCTAATCGAGTCTGTGTACTCGTCCAGGCTCTGTGCATGATACACCTCTGACTCGCTCTCTTGGAGCTCCGTAATGGTTGGTAGGAGGTCAACAGAAGCACGGAACCTTCTTGGCTTCATCTAGGCTCTCAAGCTCTGCACTGAAATAGACGGAAAAATAAACAATTACAAAAAAAAACCAAAATGTTCCTGGAAGAACCACAACGCTTTTCCAAAGTTACTTTCTCACTGCATGGTCCTGGTACAATTTGACTGGATTTTACTTGCATTTTTCACAGTTCATTCAAGCAAATCCAGCACCTAGCAGCAGCTGGTGCACAGTACCTGCTGTGAGTGTGGTGAGTAAGTGCCAAAACATCACGTGAAAACTCTTATGACTAATGACTCATGACCCAGAACTTTAATGACTCAGATTTGTCACATGTGGTATGGACATCCTGCACAACTAGATTTAAACAAAATCTCCTGACCACTTTTCTACCCATGTGTCATTTTTTGATCTACAAAAATATTACCATCTATTCAGTGTTCTGAGATGATTGTGTTTGCCACATTGAAAACATCATGACAGATTCTTACAACATCACCTGCTACATCGAGGGGGGAGCTAAGTGCAATGTATAATGAATGAGGCACCAGGTACCAAAAAGCAAGTAGTGTCGCATAAGGTTAAGCTGAGCCAGTGCCATGTATTGGAAAGGGATTGAAATATATTTTTAATGAATCATTTTGTACAAGAAATCTGAGAGTGTGAAGAAGTGCTACACGAATGTGGCTTCAATAGGAGGGCTACAAGGAAAAGCCACTCCTCAGGAAAAATCACATTAAGTCTCCATGGAGTTTTGGCAAAGAACACCAAACGGCGCAAGTCTATTTAAATGCAATGTCATCTCTGCTGGTATTAGGTGTCCCAATACTTTTGTCCATATAGTGTATATGACTAGCTGTTATCTATGTGTTAACTCTTCATAAAGAATTAGTTATTATGTATTAACTGAGCTCACAGGCAACTGCTAGTTTGTAATAAGTTCCATGTAATTTATTTACTCATTAATTGTGTACACCCTGTTGTTTATTACACTGATAAGTCTGTTAATCACACAGAGAAGGAAAATGCAAGCAAATTATCACTTGCACAATGAGTCCCTCTCATTATCTGTTATTTAATTTACAGATTTTTAATTACATTTCTCCTCCGCTGGGCAGACTTGTTTTGAATATAGTCCTTTACTGGACACTTCTCTTTACCTCCAACTATGCAGCCTTGCTGTGCTCCTCGCTGTGCCTTACATTTACACATTTATAAATATGTACTCCCAGTAGCATTACTTATTTTATTGTTTTATTAACTTATTTTAGCATTACTTAATTAATCTGTGTTAAATGGGTCGATTTATTGTGTGTGTTTATTTTCTCCTCTACTCAATGGGACGTAAAAACAGAAGATAGACATTTTATGGAATGTATGGAATGAGTGGTGGTTATCATTTGCTGAGAATTATCAGTTTACCTGGAGCACCACATTAAGTATTCATTGTGGTTAAGTAGAAGTAAAAAAGTGGCCAATTTGTAAGTCAGTACTAAACACATGGAGTAAAAAGGTAATGCAAGGTAATGAATAAACTATTAGTGGAACTAATGCATGAATTCATGTTATTTCTAAGGTTATTTGCTCTTTACGGCCAAAGACACTCATTAACCATTATCAGTGTAATAAACAGCTTAGTACACAGTTATAACAAAATGTTGAATTAAATAGAAGTTGACGGATAATTTGTTTTGTAATTACTATGTACTTAACTGACTTCTAAGTAACTCATTCTTAATGAACAGCTGACTAGTTTACAGCTAAAAAAGAAGTGGTCAATAACTTATTAACAACAATATAATTAATCTTTCACATATGAACCTTAATTGAATACAGGATGCTGCAGTGGTCTCAACTGGGTCCTGTCTGGAACTGCTGTGTCACCTATGCACATATGAACATGTATTAATTAAGTAAAAAGTGATTAATGAATTGTACAATGCATTGTATTTTTCAGAAAAACTGAATAACCTTAATTTGATCCGTCTAGCCTGGTGGTTTGTGATCTCATAAGTTACTGTAACCTATAACATTTTCTAGATTGCTTATTATTATGCATTTTTTTTACTGTTATTCTACTGTGGTGTTCTCAATCATTTGTGTTTTCGCTTGCAGTTTATTAGCCAACTCACCTGAGTTCTTTAGCTGTATGTCCTTCGAGAATCAAGCTATCTGTGCCTGTTCTTAACTTGACTTCACTGGCAGTGTAGCTCTGTTCTCAGTAAATGATTGCTTATCTAGGAGCAGAGCTGGGAGTTAAAGGTTTTAATCCCAGATAGTATTAGAACTTACTGATGCCCAATTTAGCACAGTGTTCTGGCACAGGTCAGTGCTGGCATGTATTTTTGAATGTTTGTTTTTATGTGTGTGTGTGTGTGTGTGTGTGTTTGTGTGTATGTGTGTGTGTGTGTGGGAGAGAGAGAAAGAGAGAGAGAGAGAGAGAGAGAGAGAGAGAGAGAGAGAGAGAGAGAGAGAGAGAGAGAGAGAG
>JBBMFX010060421.1:0-24847 GCA_037832545.1 Rhabdalestes septentrionalis
AACATCGGCAGCCTGACCAGCGCGTTGCCTGTCATCCCCTACCGCAAGCTGACCGACCTGCACTACATCAGCAAGGGGGGTTTCGGTACCGTGTTCCGGGCCCAGCACAGCGACTGGAGGACCACCGTCGCCATCAAGTGCCTGAAGCTGGACTCGCCGGTCGGGGAGAGGTGAGCTCAAGGACTCGCTGGGCTCCGGTTCGGCCTCCCGGTCGGGGCCCTTTTAGCCTGCTTTAAATATCATTTCGTTAATTGCTGTCGCTCTGCTGTTGTCTTGGCTTTGAGCTGGGCTAATGTCCTTGGAACGGAGGCTCTGATATCAAACTGAGGTACTGTGGTGAAGCCACTGGAAGTGAAAGTTAACTTGAGGTCCAGTCGTTAACATGTTAAAGTATTCTTTTATAGTCACGCTTGAGGACTCCACACCACAGCACACAGTGCATTTAACCCATTCACCAAGTGAAGCAATGGGCAGCCGGGAACGCCAGGGTTCTGTGTGGGGACCCTAACTGATGTGAGCAGTGTGAGGGGACGGTAACTCAGTGGTCACTGTCAATCCTGGGATAGGAATCCACAGCCTACTGATCTTACTGGCAACTTCCCAACCACCAGAACACCTAAACCACATACTAGTAGTTACTAGCATTACCAGGGTATAAGTTACAATTAATACCTGCAAGTGATGAGTACAGAAAAGTACTGATAGTGCCCAGAGGTTTCTACAGAACTGTGATGGAAATTTCATTCAGCATATGTCAGCAAGGCAGCAGCTGAACCAGCCAACAGCAGAATAAAATCAACCACCACAAAAAAAGAAATTAGGAACTGAACATGCAGGCTAAAACAGAACTGAGGAAGTAGACTTTTCTTCTCACAGATGTTACTGCTATAATTTGAAATTGGAGTGTTTAAATGAGTCTAAACTACTGAGCTAATGGAACCAGTTACTGTCAAAACATGCTTCTGTAAGATAAACCAGTGATTATGAAATGTTACCTGGTTTGTCTAGCCTGTTTACCAGCTGGGAATATTTTAACACGTTTTCTACCCCCACGTTCCAGACACCGATTGCTCAATGCGTGTTTATGGAGATGCTTGAGGATCTTTTTGATGGTCGGTGTAAAATCAGTGTCAGTGTAGGATATCATTAACACAGAGTTAGACGAGGATCTCACATTGTTAGGGCAGGATATCATTAACACACAGTCAGGCGATTTTAGATGTCTTTTATTGCATTATTAGACACCAGCTAAAACATCAGAAATGGCACTTAAACTGGCAAAACGTTTGTAATCTCTGCTCAGCTGTTTCTGAGGGGAATCCCATAAATCTTGCATAATTATTTTAAACTTCCTTGCAGAGAAAGGAACTGTTTACTGAAAGAGGCTGAGGTGCTTCACAAGGCCCGTTTCAACCACATTATTCAAATTTTTGGTGTGTGCAATGAACCGGAGTTCTTCTGTATCATCACAGAGTACATGACCAATGGATCTCTGGATGAACTTCTGCATGAGGTAAAATTTACTTGCCAAGTGCATTCTTTGAGTTTATTGGTTTGTTTGTTATTGAATAATTAATTGATTCTGGCTCTTGCCCACTCATTGTTTTAATCAGTTTTCTTATTATGTAGTTCCCTCTTGTCTTGCAGAAAAACATGTACCCTGTGGTGGCCTGGTCACTGCGGCTTCGCATTCTGTATGAAATCGCTCTGGGGGTCAACTTCCTCCATAACATGACCCCTCCACTGCTCCACCATGATCTGAAAACGCAGAACATCCTGCTGGACGGAGAATACCATGTGAAGGTTTGTCCACTTTATTGTTAAGTCGCACATCTGGAACCCGTCAATAGTTTTTCACATTTTCAGCTGGTTCTACAAGCGAGGCGTTCCCCTCAACTCCAAACGTAATCCCGTGGTTTAGGGAGTATTTTATTGACTGGCATTTTGGTTGACTTTTCCACATTTAATGAATTACTATCCGGGTTTGGAATGTGGACCTGTGTGGGAACGCTTCCTCCTAGTGACTCCTAGTTTTGATATCCATGAGTAACCTTTTTTCTACTGTCATTACTGCAGTGGGCGTTTGGCTACCCCTCACACTTACAGACTGTATTCCTGAGTTATTACTTGAAGGAAGAAGGCTCCTATTAACCTGTTTCATCTCCATATGAAAATCAGAGAGTAATTTGCATCTCAATAGGACCATGATTAGCAGCCTTCTATAACCCTCATGTATTAACAAGGACATACTTGAAACTGTTTAAATGAGTTCTATACTTGATATGCAAGAAGCTAAATTATCCTCGAGTCCTCACTCAGACTTTATCTGAATGTGGGCGCTGTATTTATGAATATAGGCAGCATGATCTTGTGGAGCCCTTCAACTGATTTGTAATTCTTATGTATCCTCCTTGACAGATAGCTGATTTTGGATTGTCTAAGTGGCGCCAGCTCTCAATCAGCTCTCGGTCGTCCTCAAAGCCTGCTGAGATGGGCGGCACGGTCATCTACATGCCCCCTGAGGAGTATGAACCCAACAAGAGCCGACGAGCTGATGTCAAACAGGACATGTACAGGTACATGTATAAGTCATACTGATATTATGTACAGTGTGTTTAGAGTTGGACTGCTGTAGTCCAGACGGGGAGCTGAAAAGTTTTCTTTATAGGTTAAAAGGTAAACTGTTTTTTTTTTCTTCTCAATACAGGCTAATGCAAGATACTAGTAAACTAACCTTTTTGTTCTTTTTATTCAAGGCTTATTATTTATATTTAGATACTTAATATATACCGTGTTATTATTTGTATTATTTTTACATTTTGTGTCCCTCAATAAAGATTGAAGGCCAGGAGTGCATTGATAAGCTTATAACTAACTTCCGTGTGTGTTTTTGTGTGTTTTCTCTGAAGAATTTTCTTTGATCTGTTTTTCAATGTTACCATCAGTGCCAAAGGTGAAGCAAAAGTTATTAATCTGGTTCTGACAACTTGGCTTCAACTACTTGTTGTTATAAACCATGTCCTTTGACCATGGAGCTCAGCCAGATTTTCTTATTGATTAGTATTGGTAATAGATGGCAGGTCTCTGTACTTAAAACACTTTTTTAAAGAACTGAGTGTAACCTTTGTGTTAGCTGATGATTCTTCTATAGTGATTCTGTTATAGTGATTTTATTACAATACAGCACACTGTTTCTAGTGGGTTATGGATATTGTTAGTACTTAAAGAGCACCGAACTACTCGATTAGTCTTGTGTAAGTGGATTTAGTGCCCTACAGTGTGTGAAACTTTCAATTACAGTCACTGATACGTTTAAATGAGACACTACTGGTTCTTGTTTGTCTTTTCCAACTTAACAGACATAAAAGACAAAATTCATATGTCATTTATCAGGGATAATTGCACTGTATTTTTGGTGCGTCTTTCAGAGTCCCACCCCCCATTCTTTGACAAATTTAAGTTTAATCTTCCCCACATTCTGGACTAGTCTGCCTCATATTCTGTACTAGTCATGCTTTTGCTGAAACGACCGGTAGGCAGGCGTGAGATATTTAAATTGTTGAGCTGATTACATTGTTTTTGTATTTTGTCATTTAATTTCTGTTAGACTTGCAGGGATTTTTTTCATGAATTCCCAGAACTGTGAACAAGCAGCACCTTGCCTTCAACACCACTGACCACAAAAGCTCGGTGTGGTCAAACCTGCACAAACTCCTCCCTTTCTGAGGGGACTTTTTTAACAGGCATATATTTGAATTGTGGTCCTGTTCAGTCCAGTTCTGGCCAGGAATTGAGTCCAGCACTTCCTCCATCACATGATGCAGTTTGTCCCAAATTGCTCATAGAGGCCTGTTGAAATCAGGGGCCTGAAGTGGGAGTTTTCCTTCCTCTAAGGGGATTCCCGAGAGGGCAGTAGTGGCACCTCTTTAGATGTTCACTGCACTGTGCTCTGCTTCCTCTTTCAGTTATGCCATCATCATGTGGGAAGTGCTGTCGCGACGGATACCATTTGAAGGTAGTGGAAGTTTTGTGGGTTTTTTGTTTGTGTCTTTGTTTTAAGTGCTATATTAATATTGTATTAAATATCAGGAAAATCTTCAGGCCATCTTTCATTAGCATTGTCCCTCTCATAGATATTAGTAGAGATAGTGATATTTATAGTTGTTCTTAGTGGTCCACTGTAAATCAAACAGCTACTTCTAGCATCGTAAGAGTCATACCCCCCTGCTGAGTGTGTATAGCCCGCCTGTTCTGTCTTAATACGACACATTAAAGTTTTATAACTGGGCTTCTCTCTTTGTCACATGATTATGATGAGTAACTGTTTCTCCATGTGTGTCAGATGCCACCAACCCTATGCAGATCATGTTTAGCGTCCTACGGGGATTGCGGCCTGATACAGGACCAGAAAGTCTGCCATTGGACATCCCCAGCAGGGAGACACTCATCAGCCTCATGACCAACGGCTGGACCTCAAACCCAGACGAGCGGCCCTCTTTCCTTAGTGAGTGTCTCACCTTACACCACAGAGATGATCCACTGCTCTCAAACGAATACAAACAAACTCAAATCTTTGGTGGGACTTCTCCCTACAACCTTTCCAAAACAGTCTCTTTCCATTCTCCCTGATTAATTTGGCTTAATAGTTCTATTTTGGAACAGCATAAAGCCAACAACTAGTATTGTAATCTTGGGTGTTTGTTGGAGGTTTTGTCACTTAAGTACATCCTTACCTCTTGTTTGTGGGAACTAAGCCATGGTCTCCAAAAACTGCTCATCTTCTTCCTGAATTTGTACAAATTAGAACACAATTAGGCCCCACAGTGAGTACAGAAACCCAAAGTGACATTATCAAGCTTGGCCCATATTTGCCATTTTTCTAATCTTTGTATTCAAAACAGTGTTTTTTAGCAGTGTTATTCAGAATTCTAACTACAGTGTGTTTTATGGGGGCCACAGTGTAGTATGCCTAAATTTCCCAATCCAAAGAGCTTTTTCTTCACAAGAATCCATTTTACAGTGTTTGTTCCACTTCGGTTCCTGTGTTTTTTGTTGTTGTTTTTGTTGTAGACACGCATTTCCTCAGGCATCTTCTTTTACTCTTTTTACTGACTTGCTGTGCTTTCACTCAAGTCATTAGTCAGGTTATTTGCAGTTACAAGTGGTAGTTTGTATTCGTTCACTGACCTTCTCACTTTTCCCACTAGGCTGTCTTATTGAACTGGAGCCCATGCTGAGGAGGTTTGATGAGATTGATGTCCTAGAGGCAGTACTAGATGTCAAAAGGTCGAAGGTGAGTGTATCCCAAAAGCAAGAGAATTATTATATATGGTTCTGAGATGGTTTAAAAAAGACATAATTACGGGACATAATCTCAGTGAAAACTGTTCATGTCAAACCTCTGTGAAGTGCTAAACTATTACATGACATTTTGTATTTTCTCTAAAGGCCTCTGTTTAATTTTCCTCAAAAGTCAAATTCTTTTTTCTCTGCTCTTTCTTCCAGTTTATGCGTCCTCTCAGCAGCGGCCCATCAATGTCATCAAATGGGAAACCAGTGGAGGAGAAGGCTTTGAAGTTGCACAGTACAGCCTGGCCGGTAATTTTCTCTGTCAACATTTCACAGAGATTTTGATAAGACTTTTAAAAACCATGCTTCTACTGATAAGATTGAAAAACCAGGTTTAACAAAAGTTACTGGTTCAACCAGTTACTGGTTCAACAAAAAACAGTTACTGGTTTCTTTTTGTCATGCTTGCAGCCTATGAAAAACAACAGTCACTTTTAAAGTAGCATTCAAAATAGTTTTGATTTTATTGAGAACAAGGGATTTTCTCTGGTGTAACAATTCTGTAATGATTATGTGACAGGACAACAGTTCCACATCTGGATCAGGATCCTGTTCCTCACAGGAGGTCGATATGTCCCTACCAGGCATCCTTACTATCTCAAATCCTTCTCATGGTAATCATTATACTCCAGCACTGAACATGTAGTTTTAGGGCTGTATGGCCTCATCTGTACATTCAGAATTCCATATTTACCTAATATAACACCTTATCTCCCTCCCAGGAGCGCAAGGACCCCTGTCAGTTTTATCTTTGCCTTTGGATGCCCCAAAGCCCCTGATTGATAATAGCTCCCAAAACAACTTGAACCCAGGCTACCAGACAGCCCAGCCTATCTCTGACTTCAACATTCCCCTTAAACCCCACCCTCCTCAGAGTGAGAGTGACTTGCCTCTCAATATCCACCCACTCACCCTGCAGGAACATCCGCAAGGTATGTGACATTACTGTGCAGATACACTGTATATACAGCAATGTTCAGAGCCGTTCTCTTTAATTAGTTCAGCCTCTCTAATTGCTGACACAGACTTTCAATTGCACACAGGTGCAGCATTTACAGGCTGGCAATGTAACAAGATGCTCTTGAGCACCAACAAAATCCCGGGTTCCAAAGTTACCGAGTGTAGGCTTCAAGATTCAGAACCCCCAAGCACTGGACTGTGGACCACTAGAGGTGCCTTCTGAAAAAAAATCAGAATTGGACAACATCACTGATCCCGGTGGAAATTGCTTGCATTATGACTGCACAGAGACAAGAACAATATATAGAAGATAAAGTCTAAATAAATCCACTAAAAACTCTTGCTCTTGCTAATACCTTTTGGATGATTTGGGGTTTGTTAGTAATCCATTACTGATCATCCAACATCACAGCCTGACCTCATGAATGTTTTCATGGTTGAAGCCAATGAAATCCTCACATTTGGTGCAAACGTGTAAAATAATGCTTTTTCTTTAGAGTCAAGGCTGTTTCTGCAGGAAAGAGGAAATGTCTTGAAGTGTCTTTATATTACATTACATCACCAACCACTAAATCAAGTCCTTTTTTAGTCGACCCCCAAAACCTGAGAGCTCTCATTTTTGGTTTGTTATACTATTCAAATGTAATTACATTATTTTATATTGAATTACATTATGATTGCGCTACATTGCACCCACATTTCAAGTCAGTTCACAATATTGGCTTCATGAGACAATAGTCTCACTATATTTAGCAAAATTTTAAGAAAGCTTTGCTGCATGTGACCAACTTACTGACAACAAGACAGTTGGGAGGAAGGAGTATAAAGAAGTGCTAGAGTTGGCTGGTGGTATTCTAGCAATCAGAATGCTCATTCACCATGATTCGTTGTTATAGCTCATATTTCTACATCACAATATCACATTTCACCATTGTTACACTCAGTAACTACATTATATAACCACATTTGTTAAATAAGAGATTTTCTGCTTTCAATGAACTACAATACAGAAGTAATTAAGATTGAATTGCAGCATGCTTTGTTTATCACAGGTTATTTGAACTAAGCATCCGATTTCTTTTCTGACTGTTGTGTGTGTGTGTCCCTTGTTAGATTTCCAGTTGTCGCTGGACAGCCAGGGTCCAGCAGCGCGCTGGATCAGCTCGCGGCGGGAGGAGGTGGTGCGGCAGATGACGGAGGCGTGTTTGAACCAGAGCCTGGATGCGCTGCTGGCCCGGGAGCTCCTGATGCGCGAGGACTACGAATTGGTGTCCAACCAAGCCACGCGTACCGCCAAAGTTCGCAAGCTGCTCGACACCTGCGAGCGCCACAGCGAGGAGTTTTGCCGGGTTGTGGTGCGGAAGCTTCAGGAGAACAAGCAGATGGGCCTGCAGCCCTTTCCGGACCTCACCTCCCCAACACCTCCTCCACCTCCTTACAACGCCCCTAGCGCTCCTTTCCCCTCTTCCTCTTACAACAACACTCGCAACATGTTCTGAAACTCCAGGACATTCAGCCTTCTTCAGACTGGGCTTTTGGAAGGTTTGCTTCTTGTGGAGTAGACTGAGAAGTGGCTTAAACTTTTTCACTTTGTTTTGCAGCATACCTTTTTTTTCTGGTGATCAAGCATGTGTCATTACCTTCATGGTTAGATGTTGGAAGTTTTCACACCAGGCTTTGTCCAGGAGGCTCTTTGAGATGAAGAGGCCTTCAACTCTTCCGACGCAGAACTACAACACTGGTTATTTCAACTGAACTGGTACATCTGCTGTTGTGGGACGCAGGATCACTGGAGTGTTTAATCAGCAAAAGTGAACATAGGGAAAGCCCTGCGCTCCACTGACTTCTGCCAGAATTGTTTGCCACGTCTTGTTGAAAACCTCAATAATTCAGCAACTTTTGTCTTCCTCTTTAAAGCCCACAATATTTTCCCAAGACATGCACTAATGCAATGCTCATATGATGTAGCTTTTCTACGCGATCAGAATCAGTTGGATTCATTTGTGTTTTTCCTTCAAAGCAAATAGGCCTTTTACTAGTCCGGTGGTGTTTGTAAAGATTGGTTACAGTCAATGATGTAATTTGCCTATAATCATATCAGAGTCCAGTTTTCTGGTTTAAAATGGCTTACTGTGTTTTTTTTCTGTAGATAAATGGCAGCTTTTCGAATATAGTTAGTGTCTGGTGTCTAGGGTTCGGCCGTTCTGTAGCATGGCTCACCTCGGTGCACTACTTGCTACTCAAAACGCTCCATGATTTCAATATAGCAAAATAAAACCGTGACCGAGGATAAGGATGCCTTTACTAAACCAGTTGCATACAGTTATTACAAGTATTTTGGGAGGTAAAATGCGTATTAAGTTTTTTGCCGAAGCTATCATAGCCGTGTTAAATCTAGGTGTCAGAAGCTTGGCGGTTTGGTGGCCAAGTTTACCAAGGAACTGTAAACCTGTGTCACAAGCTGTGGTGTGAAAGCTTAATTTTTGAAAAGCTCGGCAGTTTGGGTGTAGGGGCTACCGAGCACATAAGAGAAAAAGCGATTACGTAAACAGTAATTGTTATGCAGGAAAGCTGACATTTAGCTATTCTTCACTGTCTGCAGAATAACGAGACTTGGTTTTAAAATGGGATCTGACTGTCTGTCAGAAATTGAAAGCAGAGAGACGGCTCTCCTCAACACGGAACGTTAACATTGTGTTTCACTCTTTCTCTGTTTGTTTGAAACAGGCAGACTAAAGGAGGCCAGGCAGGCAGCCAAGAATTTCTGACGTACCGTATTTATGTACTGAATGCTGGAGACTAGATATTCTGTTCTATGGTCTGTGGCTCCCTGCCTTACCCATCAGAACTCGTACTGAGAGAGTGCTACAGCACCTGTCTTGATTTTACATACATCGTAGTTCATGAAGGAATATTTCATAACACGACAGAAAGGCAGCTTCACGCTGTTTCTGGCTTGTCACACCAGTTCTTGCAGATGTTGTGTGTTTCTGTTGCAACGCTGTGTCAAAGTTTACACTGTTATAGCCAGGTAAAAAAAAAAATTCCACTCTCCCTGCAGTTTTAGGCTTTTGGTCTAGTTGTGTTCTAATTTTCATCGGATTATTGCCTCCCAGTTATTTTGTCTGGTTGCGGCCAATCCCATAGCCACTCCGTGGACAGTTTTGATTATTTTTATGATTTTTATATGAGGATCTTTTGGAAGAATATGCCTTGCCATTCTGGACAGAGAGCAAAACAAAATAATGTGGAATATATTGACATTAATGAGCATGCCTTTTAGGCCTAAAGAGAGGCTCTGTGTTTAGAGGCTCAGTAGCCTGTGTTTTTATTCAGCTCCATAGGAAAGAGCTGCATTTGTCAAACCTGTACTGATCCCCCACCCCTGTAGTGCTGGACGGCTCCGAAAATAGCTGGTTTGCTCAGTCTTCCCTGAGGCTGCAACCCACACAGTCTTTTTATGCTGCAAACGTCAGGCTTGCTTGCAATCTCTGTTAGCTGGATAGGTGAAGAAATTTGGATTCAGCCTCAATTCACAGCTATTTGACCTCTTTTGTGTTTCGAATTTATGAAAGAGAAGTACATTTTTAAAAACGTTTTCCTTCAGTCCACTAGAAAGCATCTTAAATAATGTGCATTTTCTTCCTTCCGAACTGGCTTCTAATTTTAATCTCTTTGTTTCTCGATGTGCGGTGCCAATTCTTAGATGCTGCGGGGCTGAATACTTTACTGCCTTTTGTCATTCTGATTCTCGGAACACCACACGTTAACAGGCTGGCAAACAAACAATGCCAAATGTATTTCAGCTAAATTGTCCATTGCCTTAATGTACAGGCCCAAAAAATGTGTCCTTTTTCTCTCTGGGTCATTCCTTTATCTTGTTTCATTTTCAAGTGCCACATCTTCAGGTGGCTGTCAACATCTCTTGCCTTTTTCTCTGTAATGCTGGCCATCATCATCCGTTGAAAACCATGTATGCATTATAAATATGTAGCTGTGTGATGGTGGCAGGGATGTGCAAGTTCTGTACACGAAGAGGAGCTTCTAGAAAAAGACATTATCTTTGAAGCAGCGTTAATAAAATGTGTGGAATTACTTTAATTTTGACTTCTGTCTTGTTGTTGCACCCTATACCGTCATGGACCATATAAGTCATGGAAGCTCAGCAGCAATGATTTCCCAACTTCAGTTGGTTTGTTTACACTGGCAGACGGTTCAGGGGATGACTTGCTGTCACTCCTTTACAAGTGCAGAGTTGCCGACTGCTGGGCAAATTCATACTGGGAAATGCGGTTCATGGTTAGGCTATTAAAAGCCATTCTATCTATTTCTGAAGAAACTCGTCTACACTGAAAGAAACAGCTTAATGTGGTATTGGCGGCTAAAACGACTTTCTATCAGACAGTACTAATGTGAGTCATTTCAATTGAGGGAGCAAAAAAAGTTTGTTACCCTTCCCACTAGGTCTTTGTCTCTCTCTCTCTCTCTCTCTCTCTTTCTCCCCCCATCTCTATCCCTCACTCTCTGTACAGACCTCCAGAAATAGATGGTGGAACTTGAGAAGCCAACTGTTCTGTTTGGAAAAACACGCCTGAATCTCGCTGTCGTCTGGGATTGCAACACCACCTCGCTCCCGGTGCTGTACCTCGACAGTTCACTCTGAGCCACCCAACTCTCCTCCACTGGGTCTGGATCTCTAGAGAGAAAACTGCCTTCTTTCGCCTGTTCTACTCTCCTTCCTCTTGTTCACTGTAAGTCACCCGAATGTTAATGGTGCAGTATGTACCTTTTTTTTTTCTTCTGTTTTTTTGACTTGCTGTTGACCTGTGTGACCTTCATCTCAGACTGCTGGACTAATGCATCTTTTAAAGTGTTTATATAAAGTTCTTCTTGCTTATCATCAGAAATTCTAATGTAAAGGTCAAACTTTATTTGCTCAGGATGGGTATCAGTTGATAAAGTAGCAGGTGAGATGTCTTTTCAGTCACAAACATCATCTTAACCTTGATTTCTAGCAATTTAGTAGTTGTCTGAGTGGGTATGAGCGTGGTATATTAAATAAAGAACTGTCACCCCCTTAAACTTGAGGCTTATTGTTCAGGAGTAACTGTAACGATGTATTAGGCTGGGCGATATATGTATAATTAATAATATGGCGATATTATTAAACTATATCATGATACACAGTATATATCTCAATACCATGACGTTTCCTCCAAAAACGCTGTTCAAATAATAAATTCAGCCCTTTAGTGCATAAATAACAAAAATAAGAATTTAAGCAAAGGTATACAGTAAATGCTTTATTTTAAACTAAGTTTAACTTGGCAAACTCTATTTTAAACCTCAGTTTTAACCACTTTTTTGCAATGTTCTTGTGTAATAATGGTCACACAGCAATCAAAAATATGACCTAACCTGTTAAGGAAAAAAATGTAAAAATGCTTTAGCAAGAAGAATGATAGAGCCATCTGTAAGGAGACTTATAATTTGACATGCATACACAGCGTCTCAGGCCTAATTAACATTAAAGTCCTCACTTACCACATTTCAATTTATTTTACAAGTATATTGTACAACAAATTCAATCTAATGGCCACAGCTGCCTCATGTCTTACATTTCCCTCAACCTATCACACTGTCTAACACCCCTAATTATTATTATTATTATTACTATAAAATGTTTAATTATTACATATCATGCAGATTTTAAACTTATATATAAAATAGGCTATAAATGCTTTGCATAATTTTAGTTGCATGAAAAAAATAAGTAATGAAATTCTTAAATAGTTTGTGACAAATTATGAAGATGTTTTAGTTATCTGTGTACTGTTAATAAAACAATAATAAAATTTAGCCGGTGGCTAAAACAGCGTGACTATATCAGCCCTGTTATCCACCATGATGCACACTAGACTAGTTTCAGCCCCTGTGCAACTGTCTCTCCTGCAAGATCATCTGGAAAATAACGCATTTGAGGGGGAACTTTCCATCTTGCACTAAACTGTTAAATTAAGAGATGGTTCACACGTTCTGCAGTTGAGGAGAAGTTGGTCACCGACTCTCTCACTAAAATGTACTGAAAGTCCGGTAGCACTTTCTCAGCCAAAGAGTTGTGACCAGGCAGTTGATAACTTGGGTCAGGTGTCTTTATAAGATTATATTAAGTGGAGCCTTAAAATTCTAATCTTTCATGGGGCCCAAGATTTCTGCCGGCACCCCTGCCTATAACCATTGTGAAACTAAGTTCGCAAGAGTGGGAACAGCCATAGTGTCTGAAATGCAAGTCAGAATTTGAATAATGTTGCCTCTGTTTTTGTGTCCACTCTCGTTTTTTGATTAGCATGAAGCAGAAGCTTCTAGATATGGGACGAACGATTTGCCCCCCGTCTCAGGTTGAATCGGATCTGAATCTGAAAGTTCCGGTGGACACCCCTTCAGGTCCTCAAGGTCGGGGTGAGAAGATGGTCATGAGGAGAGAAATCTCGCTGATCAATGGCATCTGCCTCATCGTCGGTAACATGATTGGCTCGGGCATCTTTGTTTCCCCTAAGGGCGTGTTGCTCTACAGCGCCTCCTATGGACTGTCCCTGGTCATCTGGGCTCTCGGAGGCATATTCTCTGTGTTCGGTGCTCTGTGCTACGCCGAGCTTGGGACCACCATCACCAAGTCCGGGGCCAGCTACGCCTACATCCTGGAGGCGTTCGGCGGATTCCTGGCCTTCATTCGCCTTTGGACCTCCATCCTGCTGGTGGAACCGGCCAGCCAGGCCATCATCTCCTTGACTTTCGCAAACTACCTGGTAGAAGCTCTGTACCCCACCTGCCAGCCTCCGTACGACGCGGTCAGACTCATCGCCGCAGCCTGTCTCTGTAAGTCCTCAATGTGCAGATGGAATATAGCTTGGGGTTTTGGGGGCCTAGTGCATAGAATGTTTGCCTCTGGACCAGTAGGTTATTGTTTCAAATCCTACCTTCAACAGACCACCACTGGGTTCCTGAGCGTCTGCTAAATGTAAATGTACTGGTGTTTGAAACAGCAAAAAATTCAAGATATTACATTCATTTAGCTTTTGTCCGAAGTGGCTTACAACTTGAGGAAACACTGCAGATTCAGGACTGTGTGAGAACCAGACAAGTGTTCTAAGTGCTAAATCTTTATGTAGGGAATAGTGCTAGAAGATAAGCTTTATCAGAAGAGCAAGTGTAATTTATGATAGATCGTCAGGATTGGAGTTGCTCCATCAGAAAACACACCATCGTAAATCACAGTTTTAGTATACACAATTTTTGATCATTTGGAAGAGACAGAATCTACAAGTAGTGCTACTAGTTCAGCTTAAAGGTAGTTTCTACACATGGAAATAACATATATCCTTAACTTCCTCTGTAAATACCCCTCTATTTATTATGTACGGCACATTCTCTGTCCTGCTGCTATTGTTATTTATTTCTGTTCTGCCTTTTGCAAGACGAATCAGCTGCTAGAATACAGTATCTTTCATAATATTTTATCCATTCAAATGTTGACCGCACTAAATGTTTTTTCTCATGTATTCATTGCTCTCTCTCTCACTCCTCTGGTCTCTTTACACACTGTGTGTTTTGTCCTGTCTGCACTTCCCGTAGTGTCATGGCGTTTGTTTTTGTTTTGTTTTTGTTTAGTTTCTTCTTTCTTAAGTGCTGACAAATATCCATGATATGCTCAGAGGAGCAGGTTATGACATACATTTTCTCAATAAAAAAAAGTTATTGTCTGATAACACATCCCCTACAGTATTTCAAGCAGTGTCAGAAATCACATAAGCAAGTCTGTTTGAGGTTCCCTAATGTGTTCTAAGGTGAGTGCAGGTTTTAGACATGCAGTTTGTACAAAACAAGTTGCTTTTAGTAGGTTTCCAATACTTGTTAACTCCATTAGCTTCTTAGCTTCAGTGCAAAACTAAAGAAGCAGCTTCAGACACCCCATGTGTTTTTCATGTCTGAATATATTTAGGTGAACATTGTATACACCAGAACTTTCCTCAGAACTTTAAGTAAATATTGGACCATTTTTACTGCTTGATTTAGGGCTATAAAAGACGTGTATATAAAAACTGGCCTAAGAGGTTATGAGGTTTGTGCTGCAGTAAAGATTCGTTGTCAGCAATTGGTGAGTGCAGGTCTGATGTCATATTTTCGTGCTCAGGCTTGTTGAGCAAGATGCCAAGATGTCGGGAAGTCCAAACATTCCTCAGAAAGACAGCTGACAGGGAATGTGGAATTTAACAGACGGAAAACTGAGTAGACTGGGTGGTGGATGTCCAGTGGTTTACTGCAAAGGTCTAGATAATCAGTGTGTGCTTAGTCACTGTGAGTAACTTTTGCAAGAAAAATATTTCTGGTGTAGTTTCATTCTTGCTTGAGCCATTTTGAGCCAAAAGTGGGGGCGGGCCAGCAGGAATGCAGTGATTCACTTCTTTCAGCCCTGATCCAAATCTGATATCTGAATTTGGAATTCTGTCGATAAAAGGTGGTTTTCCTTATCGCTATTATAGTTTTTTATTCTGCACATACACACACACACACAGGTGTGCAAGGGCAAATAGCTGTGGCAACTTTAATATTTTGCCTAACTTGCACATAGTAAGTCCACAACAAACCATTCTCATTTCTTATTATCCATACAAAATTTTAAAAAAGCATTTGTTTCCGTATCTTTAAAAAATGTGCCATATTTCAAATCACCTTGGCCCTCAGCCCTCCTCCACATGACTAGTACAGGAGGTTCTGATCTCTCTGGTGCTCAAATCAAAATTCTGCTATTGGGCTTTCATACCTGTCCCCTGAGGCACGTAAATCACGTCATTACCACACAGTCATACCAGACACCCCAGTATTCCCATTACAATCCTCGCTTCTGAGAATAAGTAGAGCAACACAGAACTGAAGATGGTTTAAACAAATAATATTTACTGATACATTTTGATGTAATAAAGTTCTGTAGACTCTTAAGGTGAATAATGGCATGAACATAAACTGAAACTGTGGAAAATAATACGTCCCTGAGCTTTGGATCTGGTGCCTGAGGATTAGTCCAGTCCTCACAATATTAAACAACTAGCTTTAGCCATTCATTGTACACTTAAGTCTAAAGGCTATGGCTGCAGATTTATGCCTTGAAATATTAAAATATCCATTGATTTCCATCTTGAATTAGCCCAGAGTTAAAACTAAACCTTTACTAAACGACTAGATGATCGTCTTGTTTTTAAATGACGAAGCTCTTTGACAAATAGCATCATGTCCATATGTTGTCTGGACTGGCCCAATTTTTCAAGCATGAAGTCTCAAAACCCTGGAAGGTCTTTAGAGAAGTGGGCTGGGTCCATGACCTCGGGCCAAAAGCAGCATGAACAACTGCCATCTTGTATTTGGCTGTGTTAGTGAATGTGTTTTTAATTAAGGAGGAATTACCATCCAGTATGGCATCAGTATTGAGTCAGATTGATCCCAACTCTATTGGAATGTCCCTGCTACTGACTTTTGGCTTAAGTTATCTGAACCTACTTAAGAAATGCATCTTTGTGAAGCAATTGTGCGTCTCCTAGTGCTGATAGGTGTCAAGTACACTTTAAGAAAATATTCCTTAGGCCATAGAACAAGGGTGTGGATTTCCGGTCCTGGAGGGTTGTGGTCCAGCAGGTTTTGGTGACTTCCCTGCTCAGGAACTCCTGGTTCAGCTTGCAGTTAATTGCCAGATTTAGTGAATGGGTTGGAGAAGGAGAACCATCAAACTGGACTGGACAAACTGTACTATGCCACCCCTGACAAAGAGGAACAAAAGAGTAACACTTCAATTGTCAGGGTTGGCAAAGTTCTGAATCCAATTCAAATAAAATAAAGACTCATTAGCAATGTTATATCGTGCCCAGCAGAAACGAGGCCAATCGTTCAGTCCTCATTTGAATGTACTTGGCACGCTGCTTTGGTAGACTAATTAAGGTACAACCATTTTTCCCGAAACAAGCATAATCCAGATCCAATAATGTTCTCGTGTTATTTGGTTCTCCAAATTTTCCATGACTGTGTGCTCTGTACTCCACGTCCCTCAGTCGTGTGATCGTTCCTCTCACGTGTTAATGGTGCTGAAGGCCGATGCCAGTCAGAAACCCAGCGTGTGCTTCCCTGCTGTCAGTGGTGTGGGGCTGGAGATGTTTCTCTTTTTTTTTCTTCTAGTAGCTGTTGCTGAGCCAATGCGCCCCACACACCCCCTCCACAAATCTGGGAGCCCTCTCTGCTGACAGAATGGAGGATAGACTGTTCTGCCAGTCGGGCTGTATTTCTGGCCAAGTCTCTCCAGGCAAAGGCAGAGTGGCATTATGAGATCAGTAATAAATACTGAGTGGGCCTTGCATTAGCATAGCTGCATATTAGCAAGAGCATTAGCAATACAGGGTTATATTTGATTTTGGTCACACAGGACTTAGGTATGTGTTTGCATGACAGTTTACATTATATGGCATATATATGGGTTTACATTATAGTTTACATTATCGTAAGTTTGCCACCATAAAATCTTGCATCTGAATCTTATTTGGATATGGGGAAAAGGGAAAAGAATATTAAGGCAAAAATTACATGTTGGTCCACCATAATGTTATCATCATTGCCGTCTACTTTGTCTAGTTTAGGGTCTCTAGATTTAACTCCTCTTCTCTGTTTCAGGTATGTTGATCTTTATAAACTGTGCCTACGTGAAGTGGGGCACTCTGGTTCAGGACATCTTCACTTACACCAAGATCATGTCCCTCTTCCTCATCATTGCAATAGGAATCATAACGATAATTAGAGGTAAATGAAGAAATGTATGCATGTTTCATACAGTATAAATATTACATATTTTTGTGTATGGTTACATTTGTAACCAAGTAATGATTATTTTGACGGTTAGACAAGTATTCATAGACACAAAACAGCAAATATTTATTACTTCAGATACAATTTTTAAATAATTCAAAAGCATCTCTTTCAGCGATGTGCACAAATGCAATTAGTGTGCTGACAGTGCTCCCCCTTGTGGTGAATGTTCAGACTGCTGTACACGACTTTATAATGACCTTTGTATTACCCTTTTATCATCCAAATTGCAAAGAAATAGCGAACCCGTTTCATCAAGAATGTAAATTGTAAATATATTATACATTCTAATTAGTTGGTAATTTTTTCTGGTAATCTTTTTTTTTTTTTTTTTTTATGACAGCCCTTATTAATAGCTAAATCTAGAACAAGGACGTCAGACTCTTTTCAGGCTCCAAGTCTGAGCGTAGCATTTTCCATTATTTGTATTCAATTCTTGAAGTCTTCGATGAGTAACACTAAGTGCTGTGTTTGACGCCTCAAATGTAGAGTTTATGATTCAGCAGCTGAAAAAGAAATTGTCAGAACAATGCCATGTCATATGTTGAAATATTTGTGTAAGTTTGCATTAGAATTCTTATTAATGTTATACAAGGTTTCACTGACTTGGCAAATCTGTACAGCCTTCAAACATCCAGATGGGTAAAAACATTCTTATTTTCTCAATGGATTTTTTTTTTTTTCAAAATGTGATGAAGAATACAACTTGCTTCTGTTTATCAGTCTCATCTTTCTGTCCCAATATTTCATCTGTTGTTTCACTTGCACCACAGGGGAAACAAAGAACTTTGATAATCCGTTTGAAGGTTCTTCAAAGGACTCTGGCAACATCGCTCTGGCTCTCTACTCGGCCCTGTTCTCGTACTCCGGCTGGGACACACTCAACTTCGTCACAGAAGAGATTGTGAACCCAGAGAAGTACATTTTACGTTGTAGTTTAACATGTAAATGGAGTGATTTCAAAGGCCTGCTTCTCTCATTTCCAGATCCCTCTCAAATACATTCAGAAACAGATTCACATCATATTATCAACAGATAGTGTGTTAGGAATGATCTTAATGAATTATCTGTGCGGACACATAATGGCGTATGAATGGAGCATGTGTTACATTGTATTCAGAACACTTCAGAATATCTAAACGTTTTGGGCCATATTATTAATAAATCATACACATCCGCAATCAGCACAGAAACGCAAAAATAAATGAAGCCTTTGTGATATTTTTACCCTAAACATTCTTGAGACTTTGCAGTATAGTTACAGTAACATAAATTAAAGGGACATTTAACTTCAAAGACTGAGTAATAAAAGTATATAGACAAATATAACCAAATAAATATTACTTAGAGCCTTTCATTTTCAGAAATTTTTCATGGATGTTTCAGGGGCTCATTTCACTACATGTTATTCTTCTATCACTGTTATAACAAAGCATCTTGACTCCTGGTAGAAAAAAAATACTTCCTGTATAAATTCTAATGATATTCTTTCAAATATCATGTGTAACAAACATGATATTTTTGTGACACTTTACAGCATGACTAAGTGTTTATGAAAGGCTTAAAATGAGTTGATTAATTATTCATAAATTATTAGTTAAATATTAGTTATTAATTAGGTCATATTAAAAAGTACAAATGGGGAAGATGTGACTTGTTGCTTGGCAAACATAGATGACTGCATAACTGTTGGCCTTTTTCAGTAGTTTTATAACTGCTTACTCAGGATTTTAAAGTGTTTTGGACCTTATTAACATAAAGTATATATTTAATTGATTAACTCTAAATTGAAACCTTTGTTAAACCATTTATAAGGGAAGTCCAGTTGTCTAGTGGTCCCACAATGTTCCAGAAAAAAGCCGTTCACTGGAATTTGCCTGCAGTATTGATGTGGGTTTTTGTTTTTGCATACAGGAATTTGCCTCTGGCCATTGCTGTCTCTATGCCGATAGTAACCATCATCTACCTGCTGACAAACGTGGCGTACTACGTGGTGCTGGACATCCCTTCATTTCTCGCTAGTGACGCAGTCGCAGTGGTACGTACCACAGTCCGAAAATCAGCTGGCTTCTTTGACTCTGAGAGCCTCCATAGTGTTGAAACTCTGCTTTGTCTCTGTCCCCAGACGTTTGGGAACCAGGTACTGGGACCTATGAACTGGATCATTCCCATAGCTGTGGCCATGTCCTGCTATGGAGGACTTAACGCCTCCATCATCGCTGCCTCCAGGTGACTAACCTCTCTGTGGTAGAGTTGCCAGTAATATGATTCAAGAGATTTATTGTCAATTCACATTTTATGTGCCAGACATACATGGGAATCAAAATGTTGTTTTTTGCTCTCTGGTGTGCATACCCTCTGATTTGAACTAAAATTTACATTCAACATCCTATAACAGTTGTGCAAAGGCTACCAGTAGAGGGCAAATAACAGCAACAGATAAGTCAAAAAC
Source organism: Rhabdalestes septentrionalis (assembly GCA_037832545.1). Lineage (NCBI taxonomy): Eukaryota > Metazoa > Chordata > Actinopteri > Characiformes > Alestidae > Rhabdalestes > Rhabdalestes septentrionalis. The sequence continues at coordinate 19,664 of JBBMFX010060421.1, forward strand.
ATAAGAAAGGTATGAAATGTAAACAGTCTTTGACACTATAGTGCAAAAAAGAAACCAGAGTCAGTGAGTATATTATTGCCCAGGGGCAGAGGCGGCAGAGTGGGAAGCTAATGGACAGAGTTAAGCCTCAGATTTGGTCCCTATGTGTTTCCACAACTTTTGTTTCCGAAGTGACAAGACGATGAAGGCAAGTATTTCCTACATGTGCTGCATATTTTAATTGAATGTGAAGGAAGAGGTTAAAGTTTTATTATTTCTGTGTATTATGAGTCAAGTATTTGTTCAATCAGGCATTTTATTACCATCAGACAGCAGAAAACCTTCAGATGTTACTGCAAAGTAACTCAAGTTGATCTCAGGTTAGGTGTGCTAACTGTGCCCCAATACCTATATGTATACTTCAATTTACTTCAGTATCTAGGATAATCCTGTAAGAGGTAAATTCATTTGACCCAATATTCGTGAAATGGAGAGAGTGAATGTGCCGTTAATCCTAAAATATAAAATATGTTTACTGTAATATTCAGGTTGCATTATATACCTCATCTCAGCATTCACCTTTAAAAGTACAGTATCCTACATAGTTTTGTTTGTATTTTCCATGTGAATGACCCAGAGCTCAACTGCAGTACCTTGATGGATGTAGGTGGATAGACGTAAATTTTTGTGACATCACAGAAAAATTGATTTTCCATGTTATGGGCCCCCTTAAACAAACTGTCTGTTGTAGGGTGCCTGAACAATTTTTAATTAACTTCACAGGTACCCGTGTACTGTGTACAGGGGGTCCTTGAGTTACGAGGGTCTCGACATATGACATTTCAAGTTTATGACCCTCACATGGGCAAACTAGCTTAGTGGCGCACGGTGGAGGAATGAGTGTGGGAGTACACTTACATAAGCAAGAGGTTTCCGTTTATGTTGCTTTGTTTGGTGAAATATTGGTCTGTATCATGGCCTCTGAACCCATTTTTAAATTATTTCTTGTCATTTTCTTCTTCGTTGTGTTTATAGATTGTACAGTTGTGTTAGGATTGGTTATTACATTTGGTTAGGGTATGATTTGACTTCGGGTTACATGTCGAAGTAACGAATTATCTTGTGGCAGGTTGTTCTTTGTGGGGGCAAGAGAGGGCCACCTTCCCGACAGCCTGAGTCTGATCCACGCTGAGCGCTACACTCCTGTCCCTGCACTTCTCTTTAATGTAAGTCTCAGAAGATCTCACAGTTTTATTATTGGTATTTCAGTGTGTCCTGCGGCAACTGAGGCCACATTAGCTGGAGGTCCTAAAAGTCCTGTGAACTGCAAGGTGTAGCCACCATATCTCATACATGTTCCAGCACATCCCCACTGATGCTCCTTACTCAGCAGTATACAATTCACTGTGTTGTGACACATTCCTTGTGAAACCAACATAACATTTCAATGACTTAAACCAAAAGCCACAACATTCAGTGCCCTTGCGAAGAGCCTTGGGTTTCTGAAACACTGTCTATTCATGAGCTGTCACTATTTGGATCTCTGTTGGGAAGGAGGTAACAGCTGTGACAAGATACACACCTCACCTGTGATTGGTCATAATGTTTTGGCTCATCTAGATAAGCCTGTAAATTAATGTGGTAGTTATAACTGACTTACCAGTCAGCGAGTGTAGGTACAGTGTACCTGCTGCAAAATCTATCACTACTGACTTGAAACATTACCTTCTCTGTTAGCCATAGCCTGGCAACTTTTCAGCAGTGATTACAACGGTACACAAAGGCCTTCTATACTCCGGACAGCCAAAGAAAAAGTGTCTTACAATTTTGTTTTTTTTGTGTGATTTTCTATTTGGGCCTAAAAGAACACTTTACAAAAAAAAAAAATTTGAATATATTTTTATTTGAATTTCCCAGCATGTCCACTGTAGAGGACAACAGGACGATTTCCATGTGAAAATAGAAGTACATTTAGAAAATGAAAAAAAATAGCAGATTATATCTTTAGAGTGATATAAACCAAAGAACACATTACATTTGATCAAAACAATAAAATGATCTCTCTTCTGTTGCTTGTGGCTACAAAACATGTATTTAGTTCAACAGTGAACATCCTCTGGATATTTTAGCTGTGATGGTACTTGAAGCACGTTTTCTTTTTGGTTCTGCAGAGGAACATTTAGCCTTTTTTGCACCTCATGTTTGTCTTGCCATTGCAGTCCTTGTTCCCACCATGCAAACCCATCACATGACACATCACTGGAAAGCCCAGGATGTCTTCTACAGAACACTATTGGGCTTGATGGGGTAATTCGTGTAATACTTAAGGAAGATACAGGTGAAAATAAATGTCCACTATAAATGACATGGAGGGACCAGTTCTCAGGAGGCTATTGTTTGCTTTCTCTCCGGATCGACCGGTTCCTCACGATGTTTCTTCCTCCAGCTTTAAGGAGTTTTCACTCGTCTCTGTGGCCTTTGACGCACTTGGGGCTCAGACCTGAATTCAGTGATGATGCTTTTTTGACTATAATCGTCAGAAACATAGAAAACTGAATTGTATGAAATTGTAATAATCTTTCCCTTCTGTTTGTGTTGAAAGACACAAATTTTAAAGGACAGTGGTTGGAGGGTGCAGGCTGTCCGATTTGACAGTCAGTTTTCCACGTGTAGCCGGTCGGAGTGATACTCTGACAGCAACGTAGTTGGTGGGTAGTGAGGGGGTGGAGTCTGAAACCTCTCGGGAGGAAGTAGCTACTGCTTCAGTCGGCATCGTTTCTTCCTCTCAGTTACAACACTTCCCGGCCTCGAGGAGGTCAACAGGGGAGACTATTAGTCTCAACCTCCCTTTCCTGTTAACATTATTGAGGACATCTTCTATTATTTGTGTTGTGTTTTGAAGCCTGAATGCATTATATTAATGTATTCTCCCTCCTTACAAGTTTCGAGGAGTGTTTACTCTGTTTATTCTGCTGAACAGCCCTCACAGTGTCTCTCAGGGAGTATTTTTATTTGGGCATCATTCAGCAAGTTACTAGAACAGCTTGTTTCGGAGAAATACTGAGCCTTGAGCTTTCATTGGGACCAGCTGCACCTGTGTGTTCTGCGCCGCAGGAAATGCTTTCCTCTTGTTTCTCCATTTTCTAACATCAGAGAAATCTACAGTAATGACTTATAGTACCACTGTGATGTGGCAGCTTGAAATACCAGCTCAGAGTCCTCCGCTGGATTGGACAGGATCTTCTAAAAGCTTTTACCATTGGTAGTCAACCCATGTTTACTAAATGCTGCACTGAGATCTCAACAAAGATTTAGATGATTACTCTGGTCACCTCCAAAAATGAAACTTTATGGCTAGAGGAGAAAAATAATGTTTGTATTAGTAAAACACTCCTATACTTGGAATGCAGTAACCGCCTGCTTTAATGCGTATCAGCAGTCATGATTTGAGTCCATCGAGGCCCAGACGCCTCAGTCAGCTGTACTCGCAGGCAGGAGGATAGAAAGTAGCCAATAAACTTTATTTCTCCTTGGTGTTGATTGGCTGCTTCCCTGTGAACCTTTATGTTTTCTTTAAGGGTAATGTGTAAAGCTGAGTTTAAAATAAAATTAAAGGGTTTGGGGGCATATTTAGTGTTTACACTAGGCATTTCTAGGCATTTTTTACAGCATCACAACAGTGCATTTTTACTACATGCGAGTGCTCTTGGAATGTAACCCCGTCAAAAACAGGGCTTTTCTGTGCGTCACTTTTTGTCTACACCAGCACCATCTATAGACAGAACAGTGAATTTCTCTTGAACCAGTCATTTAGAAATTATTTGTTTTTAGGAACAGTTGTTTTCATCACATTTTCATCACCTTAGTGTTAGTTTGTTTATAACTTCAAAATAAATCTATAAATAAATAGTATGAATAAATAAATGAAAACAAAAAACGTATCATTTTAAACTGATTGTACTTTTCAGCTTGCTATGTCCTGATATTCAACAAAAAATAAATTTTGGTGTCCCTTACTCTTAAACGATCCTTGGAAAAGTGTGTGTCTGGAGTGTGTGTGAGTGGTAAAGAGTGTGTGTGTGTGTGTGTGTGTGTGTGAGTTTGTGTGTGTGCGTGCATGCGTGAGTGGGAGAGTGATTGTGTGTCTGGAGTGTGTGTTTGTGTGAGTGGGAGAGTGAATGTGTGTCTGGGGTGTTTGTGTATGTGTGTTAGTGGTAGTGTGGGTGTGTGTGAGTGGGAGAGTGAGTGTGAATTTGTGTCTGGAGTATGTGAGTGGGAGAGTGATTGTGTGTCTGTAGTGCTTGTGTCTGTGTGTGTGTGAGTGGCAGTGTGGGTGTGTGTGAGTGGGAGAGTGAGTGTGAGTGTGTGTCTGGAGTGAGTGAGTAGGAGGGTGAATGTGTATGTGTGTGTGTAAGTGAACTGTAGTGGTTGCTTTTTGTTTGTCACCATGGCAACTTTCTCCCAGTTAAGGAGGCAAGTTTGGTTCAGACCTCCCTTGGGGCGTCTTGCCTGGACGATCTGATGCTCTGATTCTCCAGCGTGCCTCCAGGAGAGTCTCTGGCTTTTCACAGTAAACTGTGTCGCGCCAGCAAGCTCTTAGTTGCCAAGAGTTTTAATGTCTTTATTATCAGGAGCATGAAGAGCATTGAAGGGTTCCAGTTCTGATGTGTTTTGTGGCCCACAGGGCGTGATGGGCCTCATCTTCCTGTGTGTGGAGGACGTGTTCCAGCTCATCAATTATTTCAGCTTCAGCTACTGGCTGTACGTGGGCCTGTCTGTGGCCGGACTCATCTACCTGCGCTACACTCAGCCCGACAGACACAGGCCAGTCAAGGTACTGCATTCATTCAGTAGTACATTTCAGTTCTGCATTCATTCAGTAGTACATTTCAGTTCTGCATTCATTCAGTAGTACATTTCAGTTCTTCATTCATTCATTAGTACATTCAGTTCTACATTCATTCAGTAGTACATTTCAGTTCTGCATTCATTCAGTAGTACAATCAGTTCTACACTCATTCAGTAGTACATTCAGTTCTACATTTATTCAGTAGTACATTCAGTTCTACATTTATTCAGTAGTACATTCAGTTCTACATTCATTCAGTAGTACATTCAGTTCTACATTCATTCAGTAGCACATTCAGTACTTCATTCATTCAGTAGCCCATTCAGTACTTCATTCATTCAGTAGCCCATTCAGTA
>JBBMFX010060422.1:0-10879 GCA_037832545.1 Rhabdalestes septentrionalis
AAGAGAAATCAAGGCGTGTACATAAAATTACATGGTCACTAATTGGGTGAGTGTGGGGAAGGAGTGTGATGATGGGTTGTTGGTGTGTATGTGTGTGTGTGTGTGTGTTTGTGTGTAGGTGTGTGTGTAAGCACTTCCAGGCATCAAGTCCGTCTCTGGTAAATATAGCGTTCATATAGGCACACCCTCTGCCTTTACTAGACACTCAGGAATTTACACTGATGTGTTCCTCTTGTCTACGCCTTAGCTAAAAACCCCTCATTGCCACCCACCACCAAACCAACCACAGAGCACTAAAAACTCTGCCTAACCTTCTAAACATTGACCAAACAGCTCACTCTTTACACACACACACACACACACACACACACACACACACACACACAGACTGCATCCACTTTAAAAACTCCCAAAACCCTCACATTACTGACAACTCTTAACTCTTTACTAGCCATTACAGTCATTTATATGGATTAGAGTAACAGTGGTGTACCGGCACACATGGGACAAACACCTCCCAGGGTAGGTGTGAGAGGTGCGTTGCAGGTTAAGGTCTAGTGTTTATGCTGGTCATAGTCATCAGTTGATTTGAATAGTACAGATAAAGCATAGTGTCCCCAAAACTGAAAAGTCCAAACACACACACATATATACATACTATGTGTGTGTGTGTGTATATAGTTATTAAATTCCTTGCACCTGAAACAAATCTTATTTGTATAAAAATATAGTATATTATGAAAGCACTGCTGTAATAAACACTCTTATTTTGCAATGTCACTGCAACATGGATGCCTACTAGAAGTACATCAAAGGGATTTTTTTTGCCATTTTTTGAAAGAGATTTGTTTTACTGGAATTCTTTACGTTCTTTAAACTCGTCATTGTTCCTCTTATTTGATGTTTTGTCATTTCCTTTAAAATTAGGCTTTACAGAACAATATTTTTATTTGGAAATTGGGGGAAATATTCTCAGAAGACAAAGCTGTTCAGTCTTAAAATAACTGAAAGTTTTGTTACACTTACTGTAATGTATAAATTTAGGAGAGATTTTATTTAGTTTTCAATGATATTTTATGATTTATTTTCCATAGAAACATAACAATCAAAAGGCTATTTTTAAATGTAAAAGACTGATGTGAACACACACGCACTCGCACCCACCAAACAGATAAATAAATTCACTTACCAGTCTCTCCATCTCTTGCTCTCTCATCCTCTCCTCTCGCTGCCAGCGGTGGTATTCCAGGAGTTCATCCTCATTGTCGCTAATTTCAGAGATGCTGTTTTTCCGTTCCCGAGCGCGAGGCTGAATGGGCCGCGTCTCTCTGGCGTTCCTCCTCTGGCTGCGGGGGCTGGTGAGAGGAGAAACCCCGACATGGCCACTCAGGCCTGGGCTTAGAGCTGTGCCACCAGGCCCCTTCTGTCTCCCAGCGTGGTCTTTCAGAAGAGCCGAAACAGGAGAAGGACTTCTGGCTCTGAGCCCTCTCGACGCGTTCCTGTCGTCCTCCGCTGCCGTGCGCCTGCTGAGTCGAGGGCTCTCGGGCACACCCTTTCCTGATTGGCTGCGGGAGGTCAGGGAGACGCTGGTTAAAGCTCCAGGCAGGACAGGGACTCCCTGAAGTAAACGCCGCGGTGTGGAAGGGCTGGGAGGAGGACGCTCCAGCACGGGGACACCAGGGGAAGACTCCAAACATCTACGACTGGACTGAGGGCTCTCCGGGGGCAAAGCTGAACGAGACTGGGGCTGAAACACTCGGTCCACTGGAGGAGTCTCATAGCCTAGGCTAGATCTAGGACTCGAGGAGGCAGGAGATGAGGAAGCCGTGAACCTGATGCTGTTCTGCCTGCTTGTGTCTCCAAACGCTGATGAAGATGAGCCTGAGGAGGAACTGAGAACTGACCTTGGACTTTCTAGGCCTCCTCTAGAAAAGACATCCTGGTTTGGGCCTGGGCGAGCGGCTGTAGGGCTTGGTGGCGTCTCAGTGATGGCCTTCCTGGGAAGCCGGGGACTTTCCTGAACTTTTGGCCCCACGTTGCTACGGCTATTCCGAGGCACTGATGCCCTAGGCTGAGGGACGGGGGCCTGGCCTTTATGGTGGCTCGCTGGATGTGGAGGTGCAGGAAGGTTGCCAGGACTGCTGGCAACAGATGGGGAGGAGAGAGGAGTGAAGGGAGGAGAGGCGTTTTCATAGCTGGAGCCCACTGACATTGTTCCAGGGCTGGTTGGAGGCGAGACAACATGATTCCCATTCCCATTGAGCACTGGGGAGAGGGGAGACTGTGGAATGGGGTGGTGGGAGAATTTGGCAGCCTCAGATGAGGAAGAGTCACTCATTCGCAGAGAATCCATGATGTCTTGGAGGTCTTTCTCCATGGAACGGACTACCGTGCCATGACCCGGACGAACCCTCTCATGAGGAACAGCCTGGTGGTTTCCATTCAGTAACCCATGGGGTTCTGTGGAAAATAGAATAATAGACATTGTTGATATCATGTATCTTTTTAATTCAACTAAAATGAAATCATACTGGTAACGAAAGTTTCTCCGATTGACTTCTTCACATATTTTTGAGCGATTATCCTCTAAGTTGAAGGAATTACAGTAATTGTATATTTGTAAATCAATGAAAACTTAGATTACGTCGATTAATCCAAGTTACAACCCATTATCATATATCTATTTATATCAACTTAAATGTAATCATACTGGTAAAGTGAATTCTAACTGAGCACTTTATATATTTTAGACCAATTATACTGTAAGTGGTAGGAATTACAGTAATTATACAATTTTTTTAGATGAATCAATGTAAGTCTCCATTATCGTGACACTCCTCGCAATTTCTCAAGCAACTTTCAGATGCTTTTTATAATTTGAAGGAACTCCACATATGCGGAGACCATTTTACAGCCATCTTTAAGTTATAAGCATCATGTATCCAATAAAATGTAGATAAATTTCGAATAGTATGAAATGATTTTGTTTTGAATTTACTAAAACTGTTGGAGTGCCTGCAATATTGCACCTGCAGAACATGTACACTAAGTCCAGTTATGAAAAGATTAAATAAATATACACTCTCTACATCCCCCACTCTCTCTTTCCACAAACACACAATCAAATACACAGTTTGGTCTGCACACACACTTTTACCCTACCTCTTTTTTCCTGTCTTACACACACACACACACACACACACAAGGGATTGGGTGTGTCAGGCAGGCCTCCCTCCCTCAATACAAAGGTCGCAGCGGACAGAGGAGAATGGAGCCTGAATTACAATATGACTCATACTCCTCGCACTGTGCCACTCTCCACCACACACTCACACACACACACACACACACACACACACACTCCCCCTCACACACTGCCGCAGCCAATGTCCATCAGTCTCCTTGCTACACACAAACACATACTCACATTGCCACTGGCAACCACAGACCTTCTGTGGGAACACACACATAATCCACGTGAACAAAACTGATGGTCTGAACAGGCATATTAAAAGTGATGTCACTTCCATAGCATGCTGATGGTGCTAGAGGCCAGTAATAACAAATCTTTTAATGAGAAAGGACAGCAGCCTTCTGGCCATGTTCTCCCCTTTCTCTGTTCTTCAGCCATACTAGAGGCTCAGTCAGAGAGACAGGCCACGCAAAGCCTGCTCAGCGTTTTCCTTTTCACATGGCTGGCAGAAAAAAGTGTGCATGTTTGCTGTGACCTCATGCACACAAATATTTAAAAGTTTGGAATCACCTGTTATGATGCTTATTCAACGGTTGCCTGTTTCAGATTTGGCTGGAGAAAGTGTGCTATGTAATGAAGCTGTTAAATTTTGTGAAAATTTTTATTTTTATTTATTTTAAGTGTTACTTAACATGATATAATTATTCTACAGTATATCACACCAGTGACAGAGTTTTCTTTGATTAAAATAACATTTTTGTGTTTCTCATTTTATCATGTAGAATATATTACAACATTTGCTGTTTAAAAATGACCTATATGATTGTGAACATTTGCTTTGGACACAGTTTATGCTTTCATTCATTATCATCACCCATATGTAGCTGTAAGAGATTTACATTTCACTTGTGTGTTTTTGTTTTTGCATTCTTCATTCATGCTATTTCGATACCACAAGCCTATAACTCTATGTGAGTTGCTATCTGAACTAATTCTTGATTTTGCAGTGTGTTTGTGTGTGCTCTGTTTGTGTGTGCTCTGTTAGAGAGTGCTGTCAGTAAATGAGTCAGCTGCTGCCCTGATGAACATCTGCACACAGAAATGCTCATGTTCACACGCTCAGGTCCAGCACTCTCACGCTACCTCCCTTGGGTCTCAGCTAAAACATGTCTCTCGTGACCCAATCAGATATATAAAGCATGTACCGTAACATTTAACAGTGTGCTCATTTGATTATGTGTAGTAAGACCTGTTTATTTGGCGCAGTACCTGTTAGCCCTTACGGTTCTGTTTTACTGTCTGTGAGAGTTATATATATATATTACACATTATATATATGACATGTCAGATGGTTTGTCATGTGAAGACAGCCGTAAAGAGTTTACTATGAGACATTTGGATTTGAGATGTTTACATCCTGTGATGTAAAAACAGATGAGGTGATTGAAGGTTTGCTATTCAAGTCTCATATAAGTTTATGAGGCAGCACAAGGTTGATGGTCCATTTTACAGCAGTGCGCTGACAGACAGTGCATATTCCTGGGGACAATAAGGACAGTGAATAGAATTTTAGTAGAGAAGTATAAGAGGAACACATAATCTACCTAAAGAGGGAATCTTCCCACATTCAGTTTCACATATATTGTATGCATGTACTTATATCTTTTGCATGTGCTTTGCATCTTAACATCACTTCATTTTGAAAATGTATTTTTCCAGTTCATGAGCTCTATCTATCTTTTACATACACTTTGTTTGCAGTATGTTTATACTTCCAATTCAATTCTCTTTTGGCATTTGGTAGTCCTGGTATGCTTAGAGACTGATTTGACTGATTCTATGATGTACATTCAGCAACAAGAACAGCTATGACATTTACCGAACTTTCTGAATCATGCACCCCTGAACCTAGTGCAGTGAACCTAGGACAATATTCAAGACACCTACCTTGTATTGGCACTCAGTGTCTATGTATTAAACTCCACTTCCCACACAGATGCACTTTGTTGTTTACAATTACAAAGTGGTACTTGTAGTACATTTTTCTCTAGAGGATCTGTAGTACATTTATTTTTTTATTAATTTCCCGTTTATCAGCAGTAGCACCAGACAAGATATAACTTTAGCAGTGTAATAAAGTCATAGCACTTCCAAGACGTTCCATTATTTGCAGCACACACACCCACAGCCACACACACACACACACACACACATATACACACACGCACACACAATTTATCACTACAACATTACAGCTAGATCAATGCCAAATTGATACCTTGAGGTCATGTGGGGGTCCAGGACATATTCTTCAGAGAAACAGAAGAACTCTGTAATTGTAAAGACAAGTCAAATCATGTTTTATTTAGCACATTATCATATACACAAAAGTAAATATGTGTGGTACATTATGCACCCACATGGTAAGTGAAGATGGAAAATTTGACAAATTGACAATGACTAAAATTGTACATACATATATACATCAATTCTGAAATTTGTTTTCATACTTTTTCCATCTTTGGAAAAATTCCTTTCTGATTCTCGATCGCAGCATTTCTGACCTGTGCACACACTTTCCTTTCACAGTCTCTCAGCATCAAAACCACCACTGCAGCCTCCTGCTGTGAGACTGAGCCACCATCAACACCTGTCCACACCACTCGCTAAGCCTTCCAACAAAACATGCTTACACACATTTTCTGTCTCCTCCTCCCTGCCGTTGCTTATCTTTCTCTTTTCTTCTATTTCTGTCCCATTGTTTCTCTTGCACACACACCATTCACATACTAACCAAATCTTTTCTGCTTGTTGCGCATGCTCTCTGATTGGCCTGACTGGTAGATCAGCTGCTTCTTCACTGCCAGTTAAAAAGACAGCAGATGGCTTCTACTGTTTGGCTATGCAGCAGAGATCAGTTTGTGATGCAGTGTGAATAAGGTATACAGTTTATATGAGAAGGTCGTAAGTTTCAGTTACTTGTTATCCTCATAGCTCCAGGACAAATCTGCATACCTCCTACACTGAACATACCATAGATATCTGGGCTGTAAGAGGAAAGCTGGGTGAGTTGGAGGAGTTGCTGTGACTGATCAGTCTCAGCAGCGGTCCCACAACAGCAGGCCCTGCAGACAGCTCTGCCAGGGGTAATTACCAATTAGGTGGTGCACTTTAGCAGATCAGGGTGCACAGACTGGAGCAAATGAAGCTAATGAGAGAGGGTTGGGTGGTGCCAGGAGAGCAGGAGTGGCAGGGGAAGCAGGATTATTCCTGTCAGACTGTGACTGGCTTTACATGCTTCATTAGCAGAGACTTTTATATAGCCTGTTCTGACACCTCCCTAAAAATTGAATTCCCTCTCTGCAACTAACCAAACCATATTGTAGCTAATGTTGTAGCTATACACCCTTTTGTGAATGTCTGGTTTTAGACTGCACTGCATGCCACATGCAGTAGTCTGGATCGTCTCTAATAGGTGTCTGCATTTATTCCATATTTCTTTCAAGGATCCAGAGACATCTACTCCTAAATACACTTCATTATTTATGATGGAACATGGTGTGATTCTGGGTAAAATTATCCTGTTTTACTGACGTATGATCAGCTCTGCCTATGTGTGTGTGTGTGTGTGTGTGTGTGTGTGTGTGTGTGTGTGTGTGTGTGTGTGCACTACCTGTCAAAAGTTTTAGAACACCCCAATTTGTCAGTTTTTTTCTATTGAAATTCAAGTGGTTCGGTTATGTTGCAGAAGTTTCTATAAGTGTAGGAGGCTTTGCTTTCACTCTTCTGTACAGTTCCTCCTAAAGCAGCTAGATAGGTTTTAAGTCTGAAAATTTCTGACTTCTCCATACTTTCCAGCTGACCATCTTGTTCTTTTTTCTGAAGTAGTACTGGCAGAGCTTGGACTTATGTTTTGGGACACTAACTTGCTGTGGGATGAACCCGACCAACTAGGCACTTCATGATTAAGCATTTCATGATATTCATTGGTCCCTGTTTGAATTTCAATAAACAAAAACACTGGTGTTCTAAAACCTTTAACTGGTTGTGTCTATGTGTTTGAGTTTATGTGTCGGTTTGTTTTGGTATTTTTTTTCAGTGCTGTTTTATTGAATTTAGTGCAGAATTTAGTGAGAATCATTGAATAAAAACTGGCTAAATTGATTTATTGATTGCTAATGAGGTTAAGTTTAAGGTTTGAATAAACAATTGTAGAGGGGTAATGTAATAGATTTGGAACATATTAATTACCTTGTGTGTGGGTGAGTGTATGTGTAGGCTGAAGGAGCTGCTCTTTGTTTACTCACTGAGTTGTGTTGCTTAAAATTCATATGCTGAATACATCTGTAATCTTCCTGCTGAATTATTCAGCAGGGATCTAAACTTAGGAGCTGACATGGAGCTATTTCAGGAAAATTAGAGTAAAGTGAAAATAGGGGGCCTCAAGGTTTACATATCCCCTGACATTTTAGCAGCTCATATTCCATCAGCTCACTTTGTCTTTAAGACAGTTGACTCAGGTGTCTCTGAGGTGTGGGAAAGGTAACTCAAATTAAAGCTACTCACCGCACACTGAGTGCCATATCTGTACTTACAACTGCCTGTATTCTGTACTAAATATAGCATACATATATCAAATTCGTTTTTCTAGGCCCATTTATGCTACCTGAGCTACCAAGGTAATTTTAGTGTATTTTAGTGTTGTATGCCCCCCAAATATGCTCTCAAACACTTTAATGTCACTTTAAACTCAGCTAATACATTACCCTTAAAACATTTAATGGTAAACTCATATATGTACTGTACAGTGTACACTGGACTGCTGCCTCCCACAGTGCTGGAAAGTAAAATAACTATGTCACCCCTATATAGACCGCTATAAAACTTAGCTGAATTTACATGAATATTTATGTTACAAAATTTTTTTATAAAATTTTTCTGAATAATTTACCACAAAAATGCATGAAAAGTTAATACTACTACTGAGGCTGGAACACTGTATATAAATATGAGAATATGTATTTCCAATTACACTTACATTTAGCACTGTTTTCTCAAAATTTGTGCTTTATTTATTTCCAAATTATTTGGGTTTTTTTTTCAATTAAGAAGTCAGATACTGAAATGAAGCTTAGATATTCATATACTTACCCATCTGGAGCTCTTACAGGAAACCTTGTCAGTAGCAGTCTTTGCAATACACCTTTGTACCATCTGGAAATTTACATTTAACATTTCAATTCAATATTTGTATTCTACTCTAACAAAGTAGATTTTTTATCTACATAATCTGTGTTTGTTAGGTTGTCTTGGGTACTTCACATGCACATATGTACTCAGCAAAGACAAGCTTTTAAAACTTTACCTGCATGCCAGTTAAATCGTTTTACTAAAGGACAAGACTTCCCTGTAAACAGATGCCATGTCGAGCATTACAAGCTTTCATTCAGTGAACAGTCTCCTCCTTTAATATTTCTCAAGCCATACTAAAAATTGAACAAAATAACTGAATTCTCCTGAAGTTGTTTCCTTAAGCCAAGTAAGTTTGCTGAAGGATACAGATGCGTTTGTGCTAGAGCTGTAAATTAAATACACAGCACTGATTGAGCCTGATGAGTAGTGCCTGGCAATGAGTCATTTGCTGAGGTGAGGTGGTGTGCCAGGTGGTGTGCCTCCAATCTTCCATACACCTTATTACGCTGAGGCTCTTTGTACGGATTTCTCTTTGCCTGGCAAGTAATGACACCTCTTAACAGGAGTCAGGGTCAGGAAATGTGTCCCAATGACTTGTAATGTACTGTAGACTGTTGGATGTGCTTCAAACCTCTAATTCATATAAAATAGGTGGAAACTCAATTTTCTATCACAGTATTTTCACCTTCCAAGGCAATAAATAAGTCATTGAATAATACAAGTAACAATGCTTGTGACTGTACTTAGTAATTGCATTTAACTCATTTGTATTTAGTCAAGGCAAATAACATTTACAAGTGAACAAATATTTCATTTGGACCTCTTGCCAATTAGTAATATATAGTTTTTTTCATGCTCTTGGAATGTAACCACCCCGAATTTGGGGGGCTACTGTAATAGTAGTAGCAGTAGAAGTAGAAGTAATAGTAGTAGTAGTAGTAGTGGCAGCAGCAGTAGTAGTAGTAAATAATAGTAGTATTAATACTAGTAGCAGTAGTGTTAACAGTAGTAGTAGTAATTGATAGTAATAATAATAGTAGTAGTAGTAGTAGTAGTAGAAGCAGCAGTATTAGTAATGGTTGTGGTAGTACTAGTAGCAATAATAGTAGTCATTGTAGTAGTAGTAGTATTAGTAATAATAGTAGTAGCAGCAGTTGTAATAGTAGTAGTAGTAGGAGCAGTATTAGTCGTAGTAATAGTGTTAGTAGTAGCAGTAATAATAATTGTAATAGGATCAGTAGTAGTAGGAGGTTTAAACATTGCAGGATAATGATGTTTTTAGCATGTCACTGCATTCTCATATTCCTTTTACTATACAGAATACCTCTCTTTAAAAGAATGAGGCAGTAGTTGGCCAAGCCACATTGAACTCAACCATTGACATGATAAATGTCAGTTGTCTGTGGTGATTTAAGTTATGTCCAAGAGTGCCTGGACTTCAGATTGGTCTTGTTATCACCTAGCCTTGACTTGACAGCTTTCAAGCCAGCACTAAATCATGCGCGCATGGCTGCAGACATGTTTATAGAGTGGGTCAGCATCCAAGGCCTAGAGGTTATGGGGAAGAATGAGACGATGGCACCGGTGGCCAATGATTCTTGTGTTACATTTAGACAGCATTGATGCATGGACAACATACTTTGTGCAATATATTTAACAAACACCGGTGAACTCTGTCTGTGCAATTCTTGATCATATATAATTTGATAAAAGGAATGTGTATATATTTTTTTACCATCTTTTTTGGTACATTTTGAATGGGTGCATGTATATCAGAATGATTCAAATAAATTATTTTAACCCTATCAACAGGTTTGGACACAATGGGTTTCAAGTAGGCCCACCTGGCAAAGCTACAAAGAGACATTGTCTACTGTTTCATTCTCAGTTAATTGTTTTCATTTTCCAAATGTTTGCTGTCAAAAAGGTTTTGTTAGCTCTAAAAAGTTATTTACAAATGTTAAACGGTCAACCTGATACATCAGTCAATTTTACAGCAGAGTACGCCACAATGGTTAATGCACAGCTGCATTAATAAAGTCTTTTCACAAAGTGATAAGATAAGCACTTTCTCATAGTTTCCCTAATGTGACTTTCCTTTGTGGCTATCTGCTAAGAACGATGAGTCTCAAACTGGGTCGCATATATGCAGGCATGAGAGTTAAGTGCTCATTGAAGCTGCTCTGCCTTCACTCTTCTCTGCACATCACTCTCTTTCAGGGGCTCTCCACCTGGCCTGTGTATCAGTAATGCACTCTGTGGGCTGTCGTGTGTGTGTGTGTGTGTGTGTTTGTGTATATGTGCGTTTGTGTGTGCATATGTGTGCTCATCAGCTTAAAGCTCACCAGCACACTACCCTCTAACATACAGGAAAAGTGGCTGATTGAAAGAGCAGAAAAGGGCTCAGAAATCCATTATCACCTTTCTGTAAGGATCTTCTAAAGCAGCGTTTCTCAAAGTTATTTGTCCTGGGGAACTGTCATGTCAGGCTTT
>JBBMFX010060470.1:0-10877 GCA_037832545.1 Rhabdalestes septentrionalis
TGAAGCTTTGCAGCTCTTCCTGCAGTGCCTGGCTGTGGACGAAAACTTTCAGCAGGCCAAACAGGAGGTCGAAAAGGTAGGATTGCGTGTTTCCCCTATACAAATTGCTGCGTGGATAAGTTGGGGGGGGTGGTGGTGGTGGAATGATTTTTACTGCTACAATGTAACAGTGATAGTATATTAGCTAGTAATGAACTAGCATATGTACTCTTTCCTAAACAATGGACAAGCTTAAATTAGTATAGTTAAAACAAAAGAAGCAAACATGCCTTGAAGTATTGGGTAAAAGGGGAACTTTTTTGCCAACTATCACTTTTACACAGATTCCCTTGATATAGCACTGGTTAAATCTGCTGCTGACATTAAGTTCATGCTGTTCTTTTTGTACTTTAGCACAGTCCTGTTATAGATTAACATAGTCGCTGGCGCACTTTACAGGACTGAATTTGAACAGTCAAAATGGTCCGGTCAGTGTTACATAACATTTGTTATGCAGTCTGTGGAGTCGTTACATATGTGTACCCTTACATGCACATTTGTTTTAATACTTTGTCCGGACATAGAATCATACGTACTACTTAAATGTATTAAGCACAACTTCGTGTTAGTTTGGACCCTGTTCTACCAGGGCGTCTAGTAAGTGCACAATGTAAAGTGCTATTCAAAAATGTATATATATATATTATTTATATATAATACTATAATGACATATAATTGTCATATAGTATATATAATGCATGTATAATTTTAGGAAATTATATTCACACTTATATACACACAAAAAGCACACACAGACACACACATAAGTGTGTGTGAGTATGTGTGAGTGTGTGTGTGTGTGTGTGTGTGTGTTTGTGTAAAGTGATAATCAGCCACTGATTATACCAATACAATGATGCCTGTCAGGCACTACATAATATATCAGCAAGTGAGAATTTTAAGGATCTGAGCGACTTTAACAAGGGCCAAATAGTACTGACTAGACGACAGAGTCATAATATCTTCATTATGGCATGTTTTGTGGATGCAGTATTTACATACCAAATTTTAGCCTGTGTGGTCCGATTACATAGAAGTGCCACTGTACTAAAAACAATGCTTGCTATGATAGAAAGGTGGGAGAACACACAGTTCATGATAACATGCTGTGTATTGGCCTGTTCACCAAAAGCTCCTACAGTGGGCATGTGAGCATCAGAACTAGATCATGATGCAGTCAGAAAAGGCAGCCTGGTCTGTTGAATCATGTCTGATAAATGGTCTGATGAATCGCATCATGTGTATGGCTGAATGTGTGTGTGTGTCACCTGCCTGGGGAAGGGATGAATGCAGTTTTTTCAGAACCAAAGAAAAACGATATGATGCATTGGTTATATGGTTATTGGAGTGAAGGTGATTTTGTGTAAAGTGGTGTAGACTTGTGTCTCTTGCTCTGGGAAATATTTTGCTGGTGATTTTTGAGTCCTGTCATTCATGTTGACACATACCTAATCATTTATGCAGAACACATCCACCCCTTCGTAGCAATGGTATTTCCTAATCTCGCTAACTTCTTTCACACACACCGCAAAAATTGTTTAGGAGCATGACAGAAATGGTTGATTTGGCCTCCAAAATTCCCAGATCTTGTGTTGAGTATCTGTGGGATAAACTGCTGTACAAGCAAGTCTGTTCCATGCAGGACCCATCCAGCAACTCATGTCTTGTTGTTTCACATAACACAGGACAGCTTCAAAAGCCTTGTTTATTTGTGCTCAATTTGTACTTTGAGAGGTCAGGGCAGTTTTGGTGGTATGAGGGGTACCTACACAGTACAAGGCAGCTGGTATAGCTTGTGTGTGTGTGTGTGTGTGTGTGTGTGTGTTTACCGATCTAATGTGTCAGTGTGTAATTGTCCATTTTCTCAGCTCTGTATATAGAGGCACTTTATTTTTATTACATCTCTATCTGGGCATTATTTTTTTGTCTCGTTCATCAATGGTCCCAAATAATGGGACATAATGGGGGCTAACAATGTAATGGTGGGTAACGAGGCCTAACAAATGATCTAGAGAAACAGAAGAAATGGATAAAATGGACAATTAGTGTAGTTGCAGTACATAATGTACTACATAATAAAGGTGTTTGTGTGTGTGTGTGTGTGTGTGTGTGTGTGTGTGTGTGTGTGTGTGTGTGTGTGTGTGTGTTTTCAACCAGTATCAGGAGTATCCCACACTTGTAGGTTCACAGTCTTTTTCTCTGATTGTACTGCAGAGTCACACACAGACACGAACACACCCACAGACACTGCAAGAACACTGCTTTAGAACTTAAGGACGGTAATCAAATTAGACACGCTTGTTCTTTTGGTAGACACGTGTGTTTGAGTGGTTTAATGTGGGTCTGAAAGGGATCTTTTCATCCTGGTTTGATCCAGTTTTATATTTGTGGAACACAAACAGGATTTTCAGAGTTAGGCTTTTACACAATCATTCTGAGCACTTGAGTTCAGGATTCATAAATGTTCCAGCAGAAGCAATTATGCAGTGAGAAGGAGATAATACACTATCTGGATTAGTAATCTGTCTGGATGAACTAACCCTAATTTATTTATTCATTCACTCATTCAGTATTTTATTGACGTGTTCATTTTATTCATTTTTATTCCCGGATTGTACTTTAATTATTCAAAAGAGTAAAAATGCCAGTGTTATCTTTGTGGCTAATTTCATCTATACATTTCAGCTGATCCAGCAGTTCCCGTGTGTTTTCTGTAATTATGCTTTCCTTCTCTGATCTAATATGATCTTTTCTTTCCTTTCCCCTGGTAGATCCTGCATGACCTGCTTTCCCCTGCTTGTGAGAGCATGCAGGCCAGTCTGAGAGAGACTACCCACAAGCCTTTATCTCACCTGCACAGTAAATCACAGCTGGATACTAATATTCAACCTGTTTCCATCAATTCATTACCTGAGCCCAGTGAGGTAAACATAAATCCTTTTATAAATCCCACATGCAACATCTATATAAGTGTTCTTTAGCTTCTCTGAACAATAGATCTGTTTTATTTAGTACTCAGTGTTGCTAATGTGTAGGATTGACACTTTTGTTCTTTCTCTCTATATTCAATTTACTTAATTACTTAAAGATAATTACATAATTTGTTACATAGCAAATTTAATTCACATTTACTCTACATGCAGCGTAAAAAAAATGAACTCATAATACAGTAGCTCCAACAACACTTCCTCAGATTGTTTAAATGATCTATGATTTAGAAATTGTTCATTTAAAATGACAGTATGATTTTCCAGCAAGTCTCCCAGGGGTTAACAGAAGTTGTTTTGTCTCTCAGCTGTCATCTGCTCAGAAGCTTGGCCGGTCAGAGAGTTTGGAGCGGCCAGGTTTGAGCAGAGCTCATTCCCTGAGGACTCATGCGCAGAGCGGGGCCAAGGAAGAGAGGCTAAAAAGAGTATCCTCCGCCCCCCAGCTTAGTGACCAAGAAAAGGGAGGGTTACTGAAGAGGAAACTGTCTGGCTCGGAGGCGGGCCCAAGTGTGATCAACACACACAGCAGCAAACACAAAAAACCAGGAGGTCAGTCACCTTGACATGGGCCTTGTTTTAGTTTGTAGCATAACAAGAATGTATACATGGTTCACTGTCACACAGTAATGTCTTTAGGCACTCCAGAGAGTATCTAAAATGATCAGATTTGCATAGAGCTTTTGTGCAAAATCATTTTACTACAGACTATAAAATATCAAAAACCTGTCAGATATCATTCCCTATGAAAAGGGATGTGTAAATGTGTAGCACTGTTGTAAATCAGTAACTGTCAGTAAATTAAAACCATGGGCAACCAGCAGACACCGCTGAATTTAAAATAAGGTTAGATTGCATTCACCAGTGACTGCACTTACTCCTATGCACACTTCTGTGTGAGCAAGCTGAATATTGTCAATATTTCCAACTGAAAATTATAATAGCAATTTTGTATCCATGGGCAGAGATAAGAATTGTTATAGCTCATATTTGTAAGTGTGACAGTGGAAACAGATATAGGGTAGCCATGGAACTTGGTGAAGTGCAAGCACTGGAATATTTGTAGTTTAGTAATGGAATTAGGTGTATTACACTGGTCCATATGACACTGGTGTACTTGTAGGTCATAAGGATTCAGCCCATGTTTTATTTATATCTTCTGGTTTATCACAGCTGAACAGAAACAAAAAAACTACAAGACGTTGATTCAAAGGGCTGCCTGTGAATGTTAAAAATGTTGTTGGATATTTTTGGAAGATTTTGTTGTCACTAACATAAATGCTGGCATTGACTTTCGCATGAAGGAAAAAAAATTTTTTTCCTCTGGTTACTGTTTTGTAGCAACAGCCCCCACAGACCCAGTGGCTAGTGAGGAAATCGACCCTGGTCAGACTGTGCCCAGAGACCTACTGGACCCCAGCGATTTTGAATGCCCATTGTGTATGAGGTACTGTGGTCAGTAACATGGGCATTAGTGCCCATAGCTGCATATAACTACCACTCAGACATATACAAGAAATATCTGTGCATAATTAAGATTTATTGGACATACCTGTTATAAATGTGTATAAGCAGTAGATTGCTTTAATAGAAGCTAATAAATGGATGTTTTGCTGGCCTGATTCTAGACTGTTCTATGAGCCGGTGACGACCCCTTGTGGACACACGTTCTGCAAAAACTGTCTGGAACGATGCCTAGACCACAGCCCGCAGTGTCCACTTTGCAAAGAAAGCCTCAAAATGGTGAAAATCTCACTGCTACATGCAGTTCATGTACTTCATGTTACCAAAAGTTTTTTAGATCTTGACGTAAAGCAACGATTTTATAAAAAATATATTTTTACGCATATCTGCTCTTGGATCACCAAATAATCAAGGCATGATTGGCATCTGAATTTTGCTTCTTTAGGTTTGCAACAGAGATGCAAGGCTTAGGTAGCCAACAAGTTATGGAAGTATTGTGCTACCTGCAGGATATATTCGCTTATCATGTTTCTGACTTTGTATGACAAACTTTTATCTATAAACAAGGACAGAATGAAAACTGATAAAAAGATCTCAGCTATGCAACATGATTTTAGGCCACTGGGGTATAACCCTTTGCTTGTTAGATACATTAATCTCTCAGATGCACTGTGAAAAGAAGCACACCAAACATGTCTTGACTAAACTTGATTTGTCATGAAGCTGTTCCTTTCACAAAGCTTTTTTTCAGGAGAAAGTTGCCAATTGATTAAGAAACAATGCGCTTAGAGCTTAGATGATTAATTGTTTTATCTTTCTCTCTTTCTGCCTACAGTATCTTGCCTCTAGGAAATATTCTGTTACACGAGTTCTAGATGACATTATCAAGCAGTATCTGTCTGAAGAACATGCTGGGAGGCACAAAATTCACATTGAGGAAACTAAAGAACTGGCAGAGTAAGTGAGACACACACATGCATACACATAAATATTACATCAGATTAAACTCTTATTGAGGGATATAACCATTCATTCATGATGTCCTGTCCATGCCAGTTCTTGCAATAATACTCCTATCATTATTTTCATTACATTAGTACAGTGTGGGTCACAGGGGCCATGATAAAAAATTTTTATCTCTTAACTTTTTTGTGGTAGATGGATAAATGGGGAGCCTTAGATTAAAATGTTTTAGAACATTTGCTTTAGAAAATGACATATTGTATTGAGTAATTTATAGAACTACAGTGTTACTGCTTAGCCAGCATAGGAAGTTTGTTAGATCCGTTGTTTATTTTTTGTTTGTTTTTCTACTCCAAAATGCTGAAGAATCAGTGGGCAACAGGAAATTGAAAGACAAAGTCAATGACTGAAAATGTCCGCAGAAAATAAAGAGTCCTTTGTTCATTAATAAACTTGCGCAGAAGTTAAAGGATCATTTAAAAATAATCAGACGTATAAATCGTTCAGAATGAGACTAAAACACTTGAAACCATACACCTGTAAAATGAAAATAATAATATTTCTTTTCCCCCAGTCTGCAGAAGAATGTTCCTATCTTTGTGTGCACTATGGCCTACCCCACTGTGCCTTGCCCACTGCATGTGTTTGAGCCACGTTATCGTCTGATGATCCGGCGCTGCATGGAAACTGGAACATGCCAGTGTGGCATGTGTATCAGTGATTTCCATAAAGGGTAAGGGTGTGTGTGTGTGTATGTGTATGTGTGTGTAATACAAACCTTAATGATCAATTTTACTCATTAGTGTTTCACATGGTGAGTACTAATTTGTTCCCAAAACAATTAGGGTACAATCCAGGTCTGATTGTGAATAAATGTTTGGCAATGAAATGCAATCAGGTTTTATTTTCCCATCAGATGTAAAAGCTAGTATTGAAATTCTTTGACTCAGAAATATTTTCAACACCTGAAGTGTTTGAGGGTTGTTTAGATCTGATGTCACAACATGGGGAAAAACTGGCCTTTGACATTCCCTTAGCCATCACTGTCACCAACATTGGCACAAATATTACCATTCTTTGTTGTTTTCCTTTAAATACACCTGCTTATCCTTATTATAGTAACATTTTGTTAACCTTCCAAGACATTCCATGAAAATTTGTATTAAAACATTTTGAAAACCAACAGCCTATTGTATGTATATGTGAGTGATGTGAAAAGCCCATTGCCAAGAGGAGGAATGTGTGTGTATTAAAGCTAATTTAGTGTTTATTTTCCAGTTTCGTGGATTATGGCTGCATGCTTCATATCCGGAGCGTCCATTTCCTGCCAGACGGCCGTTCTGTAGTGGACACTATAGGAGGGAAGAGGTTCAGGGTATTGAGCCGCAGCATGAAGGATGGATATTGCACCGCTAGCATAGAGTATCTACAGGACCAGCGGGTGAGTCACGCAGCCTAGTGCACAAAGATGTTTGAAGTTGAAGAGTTAAGCAAAAATCAAGTAGAAACAGTTTTACCACTTACACTCACGCCAGCTTTAGTGGATCAGCCTAGACGTGTTATGGGTCTGAAGTTCACTGCTGCTCTAGTGTTGTGCAGAAGTTTCTAAGAATTGTGGATGATTATTAGTTTTGCAAATTATATGCATTATAAACAGGCTTGCTTATACAGTGGTTTCTTTTCCAAAAACATGGATGTCATGTAGTTGTAATGTCTATTTGTACAGTTATTTTGATAAATAATAGAATGCATTAAATATGTTTGTCTTTCTCATGTGTGTAGGTAGTAGATGACGATGAACTGGACCGTCTACAGGACCTGTATGATCAGGTGTATAACCAGGCCAAAGTTTGGTTCCACACACTGGAGAACCGTTTCAGGAAACAGATTCTGCAGCATTTTGGCCCAATGCCTGAGAGAGAGACTGATATACAGGTAACTCTAATATAAATCTCAAATATGATTTCCAACAAATGTGTGTATATGTATATGTATATTAGGGGTGGATACAAATACGGTATTCGGAAAGGCACAAATAACGTGTTTTTTACGAATACCGTATTCGGACAAAAAAAATAAAAAAATACTTGTATTCGAAACGCCCTCATCCCCCCTAATATATATGTACATACAGTAACCCCCCGAAAATCGCAGGCTTATGTTCCAAGAGCACCTGCGAATTATGAAAAAATAATAATTTGGGATGTACAGTTGCATTTGCCAGAGATGCATCACAGGGCAGCTGGTAGATGGTTACTTTGTTTTCCCACTGATTTCTATTTATCCATTTCTCTCAAATTATGTCATGTAAATACAAGGGTTTTTTTGAGAGCAATGTTATGTAAAGTGGCTTTAACCATACAGTTAATTAATGTTAATGGAAGGTTATTCTGTATTATCTGTGTTCATATTGTCATTTAACATGAACTGTTTAAACAATTTAAAGAATATTTCAAATCATATGTGTGTATTTACAGATCTGTTTTCTCTCTTACCTAGGCTACTCCTAATGGTCCAGCATGTTGCTGGTGGCTGCTGGCAGTTCTGCCAGTGGACCCACGCTATCAGCTCTCGCTGCTTTCCATGACCACTCTGAGAGAGAGACTTGTCAAAATACAGCACATCCTCACCTACTTACAGAACACACACACAGAGTAGAGATGACGCATGTACGTGGTGTTGGGATGTGCACGCACACCAGTCGTGTTTACTGACGAACTGTTGGATTGGAGAAAACACCAGCAAAGCACTAATGATATCAGAGACGCCCTACACACACATACATACATACATAAACACTTTTGCACACACATGGAAATGTGTGTTAACGATTTCTTTCTTTCAGTTCACTCACAGATTTTCTTGCTTTTCTTTTTCTTTTCAACCTGTTCTGACTCTTTTTTCTGTATCACTCTCTTTTTGCTAGCTCTGTGATCTGCAAACAAACATATACTCTGTGTGTGTGTGTGTGTGTGTGTGTACGTGTATTTTCAGTAAAACAAAATCCCAAATGCTGATTTTCCACTGAATCTGATGGCTGGAGTTCTGCTGTTCTGTGTTTTTGTTGAGATTTAATGTCAAGGTTAAAACAACCTGGGGATAATGTTCATGGCTCCTCAAAAACTGAAGATTTGTATTCCATTGTGTTTTTCAGCACACCTGTACAAGTTACTTCCATGTCACCAAAGCAGAGTAAAACAAACACGCACAATTTCTCAGTGCCATTTTGCATCCTGTATCCGTTCTTGCAGCTGCAATAATCAGAACTTCCATAAGAGGGTGTTTGTTTTATCTCAGAAATCAAAGTGGCAAACTCTGAACTAAAAAAAAACTACCCTATGGTTTCTTGTATTAAAACTGAATCCACAGACTTTTAAACGTTTCTGCATAATTCAGTGGTTGATGTGTAAACAGTCATTCAAAGTGGTCTAATGAAAAGTGAACCACTTTAAAACTTGTGAGAGGTCATGTTGTCTACAGTGCAAAGTTCATTTTTAAACATAATTTATACCCAGATCACATTGTAGAATTATGGTAAAGGTAACAGGTAAAACTTTCAGAGATACACTTTAAAGGCAGGCGTCTGATTCGTATTTCCACTGTGGACAATTCTGACTCTGTAAGCTTCTGTTGAGTGGAGCATTGCAACCTCAGGCTACTCTGATTGACTTTGTCTTACATCTTAGTTTTTGAATTATGCTGTACAAAATCAGTGGAACTGAGAGTATTACTGAGATTCCATGTTTGAACAGAGCAGTACTCTCTGTTATCTCTCTGCATGCTGTCTCAGCGTGCGGGCGCACTAACATTGCCTTATTAAATGCGTTTAGCATTTTGCATATATGGCATAATGCACTGGCTTGGATGTTTTGTATTTGTTTTCTCCCCCTGAATAGTATCTGGTTTTATTTTCCTCTGTTCCGTTGCGTTCATTTGTGCACAGTGTATGAAAGAATGACACAGCTGTGTGCAAATTCGTTTGTTTTGGGGGGAAATTATTGTTTTTTTTAAGAAATATGCTTTTTTGCTTAAGTATTTATCTTGCCAATTTTAAATTAAAAATAAAAATCAATTAAAAAAATTTTCATCACCCTGCATTGCTGGATTTGTCCATCAGGTGGCACACCAGTATTTAATGTTTCATAACTGATCGCTTTATTTATGTATCTGAATCATGCAAGATCAACACCTATTTTTACACATATACATTTTATTTAATCAAGCAGATTCATTTTAATTGCAGATTAAAAGCAGCAGATGTCTAGTAGTTAAATGCATGATGAATTCGAAAGCCAAAAATTGTTGGGAGTCTCCGGATTCTTTGAGGTGCCGCTATCGAGCCAACAGCATCATTACAAACTCTGCAAGAAAACAAAATACAATCTAAATACACCAGTACACAAACTACACCTAAACTATACATAAACACACAGAACATTCTTATTAATGCAAGAAATCAGTTTTCTATGTAAGTAGTAGACACCCCAAATACTTGTACTTTCCTCAACAAAACCTCTTCCTCTTTAAGGATCTAAATAAGTAACTTAAAAATACTTTTGAAAACATATCTATACATGTGAAGTGACCATTTCGTCATATGTGATCGCAGGAGCAACTCCCTAACCACCAGGCCACCAGCTTCCCCAGCAGCTTTAATAGCTATTTAAAGTAAATGTGTACATAATAATAATAATAATAATAATAATAATAATAGTAATAGTAATTATAGTAATAATGTTTATAATAGTACTAGTGAATATATAAACAAAACATGCAATTTGATGGGAGAGCCCATTCATACACAGGAAGCAAATGTAAATGTATAAATTCTCTGCAACTTTGAGAGCAAAACTAGGCTCAGCCATAAAAGTCAGAGTCAGTCTGCAAAGGTTTCTCTAGTCTTGAGGGATGAGAGTTTGCCTGTAAGAAGTGATGACCGCACCGTTGTGGAGAGTAACCTGACTGTAGGGTTCGTATGGGCTTTGCGTTTAGTCAGCCTGCCCTCAGTGTGAAATGACCTCGACTAAACTGTCTAGTACTGTCTCTTTAGTTTGTTGTCACTCAAATTGCACAGTGAGTCCTGCCCTGATCTTAAAGTGATAGTTCAAATAAATTGTAGATTGTACCCTACCAATTATATCCCATGATGCAAATTGCATGTGTAAATCATCACACACTCACTTCAAGCTGTGCTGAATTGATCATTATCTCCAATAGACTTGTTAATGTGGTTTCTGACACTGTATATGCTTTCTACAAACTATGATCTAAACATCTATTCCATTTTAGATCCACCCAATACACTGTTTATTAAGTATAAATTATACGGTCTCTCTCTCTCTATCCATCGCTTTCTCTCTCTCTCTCTCTCTTTCTCTCTCGCTCTCTCTCTCTCTCTCTCTCTCTCTCCCTCTCTCTCTCTCTCTC
>JBBMFX010060481.1:0-10876 GCA_037832545.1 Rhabdalestes septentrionalis
GACCCAAAAGGAGATTTATGGATGTGCTGAAAGAGGACATGAAGTTAGTTGGTGTAAGGGTAGAGGATGCAGAAGATTGGACTAGATGGAGACAGATGATTCGCTGTGGCGACCCCTGAAGGGAAAAGCCGAAAGAGGAAGAAGATCCAGAGGCAGTGCAATGGATCTGGTTCCTCAGGCATGCCAAGACATTTTCCCCACTGGTACAAGGAACTGCGCCTTACCGTGAACAAAAGCTGACGGCATCGATGTTTTCTGATTGGTCAAAAATACTACCAAGACAACAGACGGAATGCAAAAGGGGCCACAGTTTATTATTGTCTAAAGTAATAAACCGGAAGCACTTCTGTCTGTCGGGGCTGAAGATACATTTCCGTTTTCTACGACAAATTTATCTTTAAATCAGTGAGAAATGTGAAGTAGATCCAGGACGTCACTAACAAGTTCTCTGGGTTCGGGTTTCATCACACGGGTGAAGAATGAGGAGAAAAAAATAAACAAAAAAAAGACAATAAATAATCAAAAAAACACAATAACAAAAGAGGCTCTGAAAGAACTCTGCAGTGGTTCGACTCCATGGACGCGGTTTTGGGACGACCGGCCATAAACTGTGGAGAGAACCGAGTCAGAAACTCCGGTACCGGACTAAATACACTGGAACACCAGAACCTGATAAAACTTCAGTACCAGCACAGTACAGTTTAGATGCAGAATGGTTCTAGTAGACCTGTGGAAAAGGGCCTTAAGATCAACTTTAGAGTTATTCTATAAAGGATTTGTCCATGTTTCACACATAAGGCTCCACACTCTGTTTCATTTTGGGTTTCAGGTGTTTGTGGAGCAGCACAAGGCTGTGTGTTACCTGACTGCAATGGCTCGAGGCTTCCTCACACGCAGACTCCTCCAGACAGAGAAAATTAAACACCTACGTAAAACCATTCAGGTACACACCAGGGACGGCTTATAGAAATGGGCTAGTCAGGATAAAACCCCTCCAAGCTTGTTATTAAAAAATGAATACAGGAATTTGCTAAAGCAACACCTTGATTCTTTGTATTTTGCTTTGAATCACCTTGTTGGGGGAAAAATACTGTTTTATGTCTAAAGGTACAAGGAGCCTAAATAAAGGAGTTCCAACCACTCAGCATTCAGCAACACCAGTATACTGATCACAGTTCAGTTCATCTGGAACTAGGGCTGGGCGATTTGGCCTAAAATCAAAATCTTGATTAATTGAAGATTTTAACTCAGTTACGATTAATAAAAGACTTTTATTTTAATTTTATAAAATTATTTATTTATTTTTTGCCTTCATATTTCACTGACAAGTTTTATACAGTAAATATACTCACACATAACAAGTGAGAGATCTTCGAATGAAGGTGCATTACTTGATTTTAAAACAATTGAAGGAAACACACCATCTACTATCTACGATTATTGATTGAACATCAATTTTGAACTGAAATTAAAGCACACATGACCTAAAACGAACAGTCACTTTGTTCTTATAAAAAAAGTAAAAAATAAACTTGCACTTTTGGAAACAAAATTAATTTTTTTCAATGTTTTTCTTATTAAAAATAGTGATTCCACGCGCGGTTGTGTTTTTAAAGGGAAAGTAATTGGAATAATTGACCTGGAAATTTTTGATCGATTATAGGTTCTGATTGTCGATTTCGATTACTTTTCGATTGAACGCCCAGCCCTATCTGGAACCATCTGCTCCTGGTTCTTCACTGGTTCAGGACTTCAGTTAGACGCTCTTTGTTCTGCTTGAATGATTCATCCGTAGGTCACTGTGTGTCTTAACCAGCAGAAACATTCCTCTGGAACTGGTCCGGTTCAGGGACTGGACTGGAAATGAGAGACTTTGAATGTCCTTCAGGCAGCCTGGAGAACTGTTCCTCAAAACCATAAGGAAGTCTAGAAGAATAAAGAAAGCAAAATGTGAAGAAATGAGCGGTGGCTCAAGACTTTTGCACAGTTCTGTATGTTTACAAGATGGTTTCGAATGATACTGATTCTAACCCAAATCTACCTCACACCGAGCTGTATGTGTGTCTAGGATTCGAGGGGGTTCATTCGTTCATTCCAGGCTGACACCCAGCAGAGGAGGTCTTCCTTTACCCCTCAGGACCTCTCGCTGCAACACAGGGTTAGAGCACAGGTAACTTAACACAACACACACACACACACACACACACACACACACACACACATTTTCATCTCACCGTATTTGTGAGGATTTGCATTGACTCACGTAACACTGCATCTTCACCTAAATAACCTTTAACCTTTAACCCCAGTAATAAAATCTATCTTTTATTTTAGTAAAATGCATTTAATAATCTTTTCTTTGTAAAGATGAGCAGTATGTCCCTATTTCTTTACACTTTTCACATGTTCTTATCATTATGGAGACATTTGACAAATGCTAAAGGTCATTCGTGCACATATTGGAAAATAAACTCGGATGTAGGTACAACTTTATATACACAAAATCTTTATACTAAATACTAATATACTGGAAAGGATTGTAATTAGCATTAGCTTTAACCATTCATTTGAAATTAAGTTAGCTGAAGAATCTGAGGGAAACTGGACATGCTCCGCTGACAGTATGTGTCTGTGTGTGTGTGTGTGTGTGTGTGTGTTTCTGCAGCTGCGTGCAGCCTTGTGTGACATGCATGAGATTTTTTTCACGTGGCCTGTCAGAAAACGGCTAGGTCTACTGAAACAGGACCGAGAGTTACACAACCAGAGGAGACTGAGGGAAACGGTACACACACTTGCACACTCACAAACAGTGGCTCTGAAAACTTCAATCAAAAAGCAGGAAATTAAAAGAAATCCTGATTTATTTTTCATTAAAAAATGAGATCTAAAACTCTGAAGAGCGAAAGGAGAGAGTATAGCTGCATTCCAGAAGCTCGACTGCAGTAGAGAATGTTGAGTCCTTGTTAGCGCGGAGCATGATGGATCATTGTTTTTGTAATTGAATGATCTATCAAGGCTGCGATGTGGCTGGAAAAAAGCTGGCAGGCGAAAACCTGATAGCAGTGATATGAGGTACAGGCAAAGTAGTTTCATGTGTGAAAATATGTGGCAAATTGCTAGCAGTGCGTGCAGTTTGCATCCTCCGTAATAAACACACAACTAACGACACAGTGCAATGTTTTTTGGCCCAGTTTACTTTTAAAGATTTTACAGACATATGATTTTTACATGTCTTGGTATTTGTGAAAGAGAGCCTGAATACTTGAGCTCAACATCATCCTCACAAAGTAATATAACCTTAAACATATTTTTGTAACTGCAGTACCAGTAGTATCCAGTAGGGGTAATACTGTATTAGTCAACTTCTTGCGTGCTGTATGTTTGTATAGAAGCTATAATTGTAGCTCCTCAAATGTAGCTTTTGTGAACCAGTCACACAATATGGGTGCAATGTTAATTTAGAATCAAATGATAATTTTACTATGAAGTTTTAAATTCGTTTGTCCAGTTATTACAAATAAACAGGCAAACATGCAAAGTACCACTGTACAGAATACTTTATGGTACATTTTACAGCATTTTCAAACAAAACATTCCAGCTGGTTTTATCTAGTTTATCTAGTCCCTTTAAACTTTTGCAGTGTAATATAAAAAGCGTGAGCGACAGAAGACTAAAGAGTGCCCTAGTGGCCTCCTTCGAAAATTGTGAGGATTCAGGCTAATTTTCTGCTCTTTGACGGATCATTCTGACTGGAACAGCCTATAATGACTATTATGCCTAAAATCACGGCCTACCTGGGCCACAGTCTAGCTTTAGGGATGCAGTTTATGTGCTTGTTTTGAAATTCAAACAAAAATCATGTCTGCACCACAGGAAAAAGGTAAAAGCCTGCGAGACCAGCACAACATATCCTCTGCCACACAGAAATCTCTGGGCCGAAAGAAAAAAGAGTGAGTACATATGAGTACATACACTTACGCACACACTCATGCGCTTGCATGCAAAACTTTAGGCAACATATTGCGGGAATATTAAAGGACGTGTAACTTATTTTTAGGGCTGGGATGAATACCATTTTACAGATCAAACTGTAGCTGTGGCAGCGGTAGATTTGGTGTAATCGGATTGTTGTGCAGCTTCAAAAAAAGGAAAAAAGTCAATCTATATGCACGTTTTAAAATGTATAGGCTAAAACTATTTTTACATAGCTCTGAAATGCTGTCTCTGTGTCGCCCCCTACAGGAGAGTGGTGAAGAAGACACTGAAAAGTAGATCTTTTCTCTCCATGGGCTAGATAACCTTTCCAAAGTATCACCACTTTTCACACTGGTGGACTTGGTTCAATCTGTTCAGGTAGAAATGTTATGGTGATTTATCACCAGCACTGCAATTTAGCAAAGATTAAGCTTATTCCAATCATTCAGTAAGGTCTTCATTTGCTCAAATCTCTAAAGAGCAGTGCCGTTTGGAAAAGTCTATTTCAGCAATGTTTCATTTCACTGTATTTTGCTTGATTTGCCTTTTTTTATTATCGAAATGTCACTGGTTGTTTTGCAAGAAAGCATTATCAGTCTTGAAAGCTCACACAAACATTAGAAAACATGTCAAGTATGAGACGGAACAGAGAAGCCTTTGGCTGAACTTTGCAAAGATATATGAGAAGAAATTCCAAACACCAGCCTGACACATCCGGAATCCCAGAAATTAAAGGGGCCGAGCACACAAGCGCCTAAAACCTCCATCTGTTTAAAGGCAGAAGGGAAGGCAGAGGAGGTCTCTTATAATAATTGACATGCCGGTCAGAAAATTCACAGGACTTCTCCAAAGATCTGGTGGGTGGGGAGGTCTTAGGGTCAGTCACATCTTTGTGCCCATCTTACTTCCAACTTTAACCTAATCTTAAAATGAAAGGGCTTCCAGGTCCTGGGCAACAGTACTATACTCTAATGAAACATTTTGTTCAGCGGAAGTAGTATGGACAAGTTTTAAGTTGTATTTGATCACTTTTAATGCTCTTAAGTACACCCGGATTAAATCACTGTAGGTGAAGGCACCCTAATGCTTCATTAAATTATAGTAAAATCAGTTTCTGTTTAGTGCAGAGGTCTCTTACTTTGGTTTACCAAATTTGTAACAACATTTTTTGAAGCTAACTGGTCCTCTGTGAAGAAGTTTTTGCCCCTTTTTAGTTTCTCAGTCTACAAATGAGAAACAAACGGTCCATCACTCTGCCTGAGGGAACTCCATAAGGGCCCACCTTAATACAAGCCTTGTTGAATTCTGCTCTCCACCAGAAAACCCTGAAGCTCACATGCATTTGGGTTATGCAGCGTGAAAACACTCCAAACCACCAGAGCAAGTCCACCTCTAAATGACTCGAAAGACACAAAATTGAGGTTTTTGAAGTGGCTTAGTCAAAGTCCTGAACTGAACCTCGCTGAGATGCTGCGGCAGGACTTAAATGCCCTCCAGTGCGGCTGAATTAAAGCAGTTCGGCAGAGAGGAGCAGGCCAACATTCCAACACAGCCACGTGAAAGTCTGCTTTTCTCAGCGCCACAACCTCTTAAGGTTTAGGGGGCCATCACTTTTTCACACAGGGGATTTAGGTGTTGCAAATCTCAGTAAATGAGGTTATTTAAAACTGTTTTCTCGTGTTCTCCAGGTCTTGTACTCCAGGTCTTGTACTACATACAGTATACAAAAGGAGGAAATCCTGTAAAGAATTATAAATCATTATAAATAGTGATTTACACACTGTTAGTAATAGAATAAATCCTTCCCACCCTCAGATAGACAATGCAGACACTAAATATATAAATATAAAAAAATATATATGCTGTTTGCACCCATTTGGAAGTTTGACAAATGAAAAATAAAATTGCTTCATTACAAATGAGGTTACAATGCACAAATGAAACACAATGCCACAAAAGTGACACTTATTTAAATATAATGAAACATAATAAGGTTCTACGGATGAGTCTGTAAATAAGGTTGTCTCTCTGGATATAAATAAAAACATCCTTCGTTTACTTTGTAAAAAAACAAAACAAAACCCAGCAAAAATGAAGATAATAATGGAGAAACAAACTCGCTGAAATGCACAATGGAACAACAATGGCTACAAAATATTTTTGAAGAGTGTGAATGCCCCTTTAAGCAGTGTTTGATCATCAGAAAGCAGAGGGTTTAATCACAGAAACACTTAGGCCTCTGTGAGTGGGTGGCAAGAAAGAAGCCACTCCTAAAGAAGGTCCACATAAAAGCAGGTGGAGGTAGCTCAGTGGGTGGGTAGGATACTTGTCTGTGAACCATGAAGTCATGGGTTTGAATCCTACCTCCAGGAAGTTGCTCCAGGGAGACTGTCCCCTGTAGTTAGGCAATGGAAGTGGCTTTGGATAAAGGTGTCTGCTAAATGCCGTAAATGTAAATGTAAAGCATGAGAGTCCCAGTTAATATATGGGAGAAAGTGTTATGCTCTGATGAAACCACAATAGATGTTTTGGCTTCAAAGAGGTAAATGTGGTGTAAAACTAAAACTACCCATGCCTCAAGTAACACCGCAACTAGGGTGAAACATGGTGGTGGCAGCATCACTCTATGGGCATGCGTTTCATCTACAAAGAGCGCGTAAGGCCAAAGCGACACTGGAATGGCTCAAAAACAGAGCTGTCGATGTTTTGGAATGTCTAGGTCCCTATTGGGAATCTGATGCATTATTTGAAAACTGTGGTCTAGAGGTGCCCTTCCATCAAACTAGAGGATCTCCTTTAAATTTTTTTTGTTAAATGTTTTGTAAAAAGGTTTTCGTTTCCAAATTCTGACTTGGTAATATTTTGACACAGCATAAGAGTTCAAAATTATGAGGACATTCAAGGGGGTTGAATACAACAAGACACTATATACAGCAGCATAACCACAGGAGTTCCATCCATTCATTTTCTGAGCTGCTCATACTAACCAGAGCACGTTCTATCCCGGGTTGATGAACTGTAATACTGTGCTTTTATTTTTCATTGAATCTGATTAACACTGGAGGGTACGTAAAGGTACAGACGTAAGAGAGGTGTCTTTTCCGATAGTACACAGAGGCATAGTACACAGGAAAATAAGTGCTTGCTGTAAATGTGCAATATAAAATAATACTGTTTATAAGATAAAATAAAATACAATATAAAAGAAAACAAGATTCAAACACATGAAAAGCAAACACGGGCTGAGTTATGGCCTTCAAATTCCATTTGTTACTTTTTTTTATATTAAATGTCAAATCACAGTTGGCTAAATATTTGTACCGTGCTAAAAAAAAACAAAAAACAGTGCTACACCAGCAATGGCAACACCACTGACTGCACCCAGCCGAGTAAGCAGCATATACTCTATACAGAAGTGCAATACAACTACCGAATGTGTCTTTGGTTTGTAAGCAAGTCTGTATGACTGTAGAAGCATATTAAAACAAAAAGAGCCTGACTTGCCAATCCATTTAGTGCTTCATTCTGAGACTGAGCTTAGTTTCAAATTCTACAATGCGGCGAATGTTGATTCTTCACAGGGCGAATAGACTTCAGTCTAAGATTAAAGATCTGCCTTCAGTTCTTGTTTCTTCTCAATGATCTGCAAACTAGTATACTGGTAAAATTAGAAATATGAATTCTTACAAATATGGCCTTTCTTCTGACCCACCCTGCTGGTCCATAATTTACATTAAGATTGTCCTCCTTAATCTTGAAGATTGTTGGGAGTGTAAAACCTGAATTCACATCATAAATGACCTCAAAACTAAGGAACTTCCACTTGCACAACCTGAGCATTACGATTAGGCATGACTCTGGCCTACTTGGCGCAGACAACACGACAATAAAACACAATCTTTATGAAGTCAGAAAGCATCTCGAGCACTGAGACTCTCTGCATGACTGGAAGTGCTGGTGCTGGACCAATAACGGAATGTCCCAGTGGAAAGAATTGCAAAATTCTTGGCCCAAGCATCACTGGCTGGTCACCTCGGACGAGACCATTCCTAGCAAAAGCCCCATAACCAGGGCCGCCGACTCCAGCCCTCAGTCTGAGCTCCTTGCGTGGTTTTAATACTTTCCCCACTCTTACAGAGCTGATCTCAATCATCAGCCAACTAACTGCCACGTCACATCGTGCCACATCACAACGAGGCCGCACTGAACAGGCCTGGAATAAGAAACTTCATGGGCAATGAAATGTGGTGAATACACTCTGAATGTCCCCAATAATGTAAATACCAATTATGTAAATACTCTGAACGTCCACAATTACGTAAATACCGGAAGACTGAAAGATTAGAAGACAGAACTGGAGACTGGGGATTGGAGGTCAGAAATCTGGCCTGGTAAAACTTCCTAAAATGATTTCTATTCAGGTATTCTGAGCTGGGAAATGACTCAGCTGTGTAGTCCTGGGGGACTAGAGTTGCACTGTACATACACACTGGTTTGCCACACATACTAAAGCAGAAATAAAACTGCTTGTCGTTGTCGTCCTTCAGAACAAGAAAATAAAAAGAATCTTCATCTTTCTTTAATGAAATGGAACCCCTGTATCTGCAGTGCAACGATAACGTGTTCTGTGATAGAATTATCAGTTTGTACTATTTACTACATTTAGCCCAAAGTGTTTTATGGTGGTCAAAGTCCTGTAAGAGTTCTTAGTACAGAGCTGTAACTATATACAGTACTATCATGCGGCACTAAAACTGTTTTAATACTGGCATTCAGTAGCTGAATATAGTACAGTCATATAGCCCAGAGCTGTTTGTAGTACAGTCATATGGCCTTATAGCTGTTTGTAGTACAGTCATATAGATTCATAGCTGTTTGTAGTACAGCCATATAGATTTATAGCTGTTTGTAGTACAGTCATATAGACTTATGGCTGTTTGTAGTACAGTCAATAAGCATTAGCACTGTTTGTAGTACAGAAATGTAGCTTTATGTCTGTTTGTAGTACAGTCATATGGCCTTATATCTGTTTGTAGGACAGTCATATGGCCTTATGGCTGTTTGTAGTACAGTCATATGGCCTTATGGCTGTTTGTAGTACAGTCATTTAGCTTTATGGCTGTTTGTAGTACAGTCATATGGCCTTATGGTTGTCTGTAGTACTGTCATTTAGCTTTATGGCTGTTTGTAGTACAGTCATATGGCCTTATGGTTGTTTGAGGTACAGTCATATAGCCTTATGGCTGTTTGTAGTACAGTCATTAACCTTATGGCTGTTTGTAGTACAGTCATATAGCCTCATGGCTGTTTGTAGTATAGTCATTAACCTTATGGCTGTTTGTAGTACAGTCATATAGCCCAGAGCTGTTTGTAGTACAGTCATATATCCTTAGAGTTGTTTATAGTACAGTAATTTAGCTTTATGGCTGTTTGTAGTACAGTCACATGGTCTTATGGCTGTTTGTAGTACAGTCATAACCTTATGGCTGTTTGGAGTACTGTCACATTAGTGCTGTCATTCAACATATTGCTGTATTTGATACAGTCATATTATCATATAGCTGTGTAAGTACATTCACAGAACAGTCATCAGACTCATTGTCATACAGCCCTTTAGTTGTTTGGAGTGCTGTAATAGAGCTCTACTGCTAAATTTAGTATAGACATACACTATTATTGCTGTTTTATGTCCTGTCATAGTCATATAGCTGTTTTATTACAGTCCTACAGCCCTATAGCTGTTTCAGTATAGTCATAAAGCCCAATAGGTGGTTTTAGTACCATCATAAATTCCATTTACAATTGCAGAACACACCTTATGTAGAACACATTTCCTTTTTTTCTGTAACACATGGCAGATACAGGGATTATAGTGAGGGGCGCTCAGAGGCAGATGTTGATCTGTTTGGCAAGTTCTCTCTCCAGATCTGAGATTAAATTATCAAAGTCCTTCAGACTCAGTCTGCAGGTGAATGGGGCGTCAAAGTCCAGCGCAAAATCGTCCGTGTACAGACCGCCGGAGGACCCCCAGTCTTCCTCCTCCTTCTTCTCGTCCTCGTCCTCGTCGCTCTCACTGCCAGCGACCTCGTCGTAATCCGCATCATCGTTAGAGAGAAAGTCCCGTCCACACACACTCCAGTCCCCGGCGTAGCGGTTACAGGGGGGGCTTTCCAGTCGGCCACGCCCCCTCCGAGAGACAACCACCACGTCTTGCGGTAGAGGGATCTCCACGCATAATGGCATACGCTGCGCGTGACGCTGCAGAGCATTCTGGGAAGGAGGAACCAGGACAGGAGAAACCTCAGGGCTGTAAGGTGACTGGTCCAACACTCTACCTGAGGGAACTACAAGACAGGGTTTTGGTTAAAGAAAAGAAAACAATGGTGGGAAACACCAGAGGCCACACAACTTGCATCACAACTGCCACCATCAGGTCGAAGTGAACTCGTGTCATCTCAACTAGAGATCGACTAATATATCGATTTACCGATATTTTCCCCGATATTAAAGCACTTTTACCCTAAGCGGTTATCGGTTTTGTAATATTGGGTTTATCGATAAACACCGCCATTTGGTGGGTGTTTTGAGATTTAGGCACATGATCGCCAATTCAGCACGGCGTCTGAGGGGGAAGCTGAGTGCAAAGGTGAAGTATACTTACTTGCTTTCCTATATTTAGTAAACTTTCTTAAACATAACAGCTATTAATGCACACAGTAGATGTGTTACATAAATGACTGATATTTAGTTTATGCACTACTGAAGACTTTAGTAACAGTGCCCTTTTTTATTTTTGTTTTTAGTATTTTTTGCACTTTCAGACCCCTAGTTTTGATTTGTATGCAATGAGGGAGTGATTATTATAAATAAAACAGTTTGTTCAGTTCAGTGGTGTTGTAA
>JBBMFX010060492.1:0-10876 GCA_037832545.1 Rhabdalestes septentrionalis
AACAATGTTTGAGAGAAATGGTAATATTGTGTATCTGGAATGAATTTTAGGTCTTTAAGTCCATCTCATGAAAAATCAGAGCAGGAACAAAGGTGTTGCGTTTATATTTTTGTTGAGTGTAAGTACCTCTGCTGATTTCTAAATGTATTGAATAAATTATCTTGGGAGGAAAGCATCCTTGTCTCTGTCTATTTTCTGACAAATAATGTATGGGTGTGTGACAGTATATGGATCAAAATCCTCAGTGTTATGCACGAATGCATTCAGTGAATGGCATTCATTGAACATGTTCAAATTCTAGTGAAAGCTGAACTGAACAAATTAGTGTACAAAATATGAAGAGGATGTGAGTAACATTCACTCTCCTGTCTGTCATTGTTCAGTGGTATGACAGAAGGTGAAGATTGAATGAAGTTCAGATAGCAGGACTTTGAATTGAAAATGTATTAATAATCAATAAATGAACAAACAATATAAAAAACCCAAAAAACTAATGAACCAACATCAACTATTTCATTTTTTGAGCTGTGAACTCGGTTAAAAAACTATATGAATGCGAAGTAGTCCATTTTTATTTGAGACTTCAGCCATGAACTGCAAGTGAGCCGCAAGTCTGAAAATGTTGAGGTGTTTCTTGACCTTCCAGAGTGCTCCACAATGAAAGGCCAGCTTTTTGTGCATGGGGATGAGAAGTGTTACCCAATGGCAGAGGTATATCTAACAGTGAACAGTCAGATATTTTTGGTAACTGTAGCACTAGCCTGTTTGCCGTATGCAGTGGTTTAAGGGCAGCATCTACCAATTATTTTTGGTTTACTCCCTAACGCACAACATGGGTCCAAAGTGACCCACATTCATTTCCAATATAATTCCAAGCATGGACATGGTTTTCTCTCTTACAACTTCTAAAAACAATACATTTAACCCTATAATATTTTATAAGTTGATAAATTAGGTAGGGTTTAAAGCATAAACATTTTTTATCATTTTTACTTTTGTATCTTGTCTTATATCTTTGGAATTTCTCCATTAATTTTTCAGACATGGGTCCCAAGTGACCCTCATACAATTCTACTGTAATTCCAGGCATGGATATGGTTTTCTCCCTTATAGCTTCTAAAATCAATACTTTTCACTTGTAATTTTTAAAATTGCATGAATTAGATAGCGTTTTAAGCACAAAAAGCTATTTTTACTTTTGTAATTATGTATAATCATAGATTTGGAATTTTTCCATTATTTTCCAGACATAGGATGAAAGTGAACCGCATTCATTTCTAATGTATTTCAAGGCATGGATATGGTTTTCTCTCTGATAACTTTTCAAATCAATCCCTTTCATGTTGTAAGGTTGTAAAGGTTTCTTAATTAGGTAGTATTGTAAGTGACCCATATTTATTCTAGGGATGTCCCGATCAGGTTTTTTTGCCCTCGAGTCCGAGCAATTTGATTTTGAGTATTTGCCGATACCGAGTCCCAATCTGATACTACTATATACTATACTAAGGTGAATGGCAGGTCACTCATTGCAATCACTTGTGCTATCATGGCTGTGATGTCCTGCGCCTTCATGCTGTAAGGAGGCATTTTTTCCCTCCTCTTCAAACTCTCCTGCAGCGTGAGCTGACTTGTCTACGCACTCCTCCAATCACACAACGCAGACAATGATCCCCAATTCCCTTCAATAATCACCCACAAGTGTACTTGGGATCAGAGACACGGCAAGCTTCAGCGCGCTGGGCACCTGTCGCCTGCCATGCCCCCTAATCACCACTCAAACAGTCTCACACAAGTCCAGGGTAAGAGTCTTTAGTACTCTGGCGAGTGACTGTGGGGTCGAGACGAACCTGACACAACATCATATACCCGAGTCCTGATCTTGGCCCCCCAATGGTGGAGTGAACTCCCTCTCACCATCAGAGTCCTTTGCTGTTTTTAAACGTTGTCTAAAGACCCACCACTTCAAGGAGCACCTTGGCGACTAACCATCTCCTATTTCTCCTTCTTACAAAAACAAACAAACAAAAAAACAAACAAAAAAACCCCCACACCCTCCTAACCTTCCTAGCCATGTTTTTTACCTTCTTTTACAGATGTTGTCTTGTGTCAAGATTGTTGTTGTAGTTAGGTATCAGTGACAAGTGTTGATCAGGTGTGGTTAGGTATCAGTGATAAGTGTTGATCAAGTTTACTGAGCTACAGTACCATAGGCGATTGGTGGATGTTGACTTAAATCTTGCTCTACAGGTCCTTGATACTGTTGTGGATTACTTGAGCACTGTTGTACGTCGCTCTGGATAAGGGCGTCAGCTAAATGCTGTAAATGTAAATGTAAATGTAAATGATTGGGAGATAACGTCTGATTCCGATCGAGTCTGAAACCACGGATCGGGACATCCTTAATTTATTCCCTATGGAAATTCTGAGAAACTATAATATTTGCAAGTGTTTTCAGTCAGGAAAACATTTAAAGCAAACCACTGTTGACCATTGTCTGTTGACACACATTTTAGAAGTTTACAGAGCTACTTCTGCAAGACTACATGTAAGTATTAATTTTCAGTTATAATATTACAGAATTATTACATAGTTATTATTGAAGATAATTGTGTAGTGTTGTACACAGATACATAGATGTACAGAGATGAACTTAACTTGACCTTGACGAGTGAGAGAGGCTAAAGCTACCTGACTGTGGTCATTTGTGATTCATGTAAGCACTGAGACAGCTGTCTAGGCACATTCTCTATATTCTCTATTCTCTATATATTCTTCACAGTTTGAAAGTTAATAATCCAGTTCTCCATGGCTCACTTTAGTTACTGGTTTAGTCAGATTAGTATTAGAAATTAGTTTTATGTTGTTGTTTGTTTAAAATGGTTCTAATAATATTCATTATTTTAGTCACAATCAGTTTGAGTGTTCAACCAAGGTTTTGTTTTACCAAATGTATTCCCATTCATTGAGTAGCCATAGTGGAATGAACATAATTATTGCTGTTTGTGAAAATCTGAAAATCTAATGATACATTTTGAAATTAAAGGATGAATTAAACTGATTTCAAACAATATTGCAAAGAAATTCAGATTCTTGCTTAATTTTAAATATGAAATGAATGTGGGTCATTTGTGACCCGTGTGTGCAAATATAATATAGGTGTCTCAGTTCCACCCAGCGACCACTGGAGGGCGTTGTGGAACTGTGGGTGGAACTTTTGTATCACCCCTGTTGGCACGGCCGGGGGGACCAGACCAATCATGGGACTAGAATGTCACCTGTTGTTCCACCTCACCTGTCCTCACTTTTCAGTTCATTATCTCACCTGTGTTTAGTTCTGTTAATTAAGGTTAGTCTTTGTCTATTGGCTCTCCTCTGCTATATATGTTCACTTATCCTTAGTTGTAGCACGAGAGCATACACTCACTATTTTGTATCTGTTAGGTCTTTATTTCTCCTGGCCCTCAAGCCGATTCTTTTCCTCCTTAGTTATTTCAATAAAAAACCTATCTTCGGATGGCAACCTATGCTTGTACCTCATTCTACTCCTTCCTCACCGGTTGCCATGTGACAGAATGCTCTAGTCTTACACCAGCCCGGAGTCGGGGCTTCCTCCACCTCCTACTGGTCCCAGTGGCAAGAGCAGCCAAGTACGAAAGGCCACCTGTTTTTGGACTATGGCAGCTCTGAAGACGACCTGACCTCCGACAGGAGTGACGAGGAGGTACTTCCTCCTGAGACGTTTGATCTCAAGAGCTCCCTCACAAGCCGCCCCATTTGGATATGGAGGAACAATACTGGGTCTGTAGAACTGATCGATCCCCTCTCCTGGATCTGTTCGGGTACCTGAGTTTAGAAAAGGAAGAAATACTGGAATTGCCTGTGGAACTGGATCTACGGACTCTCCTTCCTCAAGGTCCGGGATCAATAAAGACTAAAAGACCCTGCAGGAAGAGAAAGAACCGGGCTAAATCGAAGATGGAGATGCTCAATTCAACTCACCTTCTCCTACTCCCTCTGCAACCCAAATTGGATCGTCGCCCCAGGTTCCAGCTCCAGCTCGTCACTTTCAGCCCGAAGCTCCAATTCTCCATTCACCGCCCGGGACTCCAACTCCACCTTGTCGCCACCAACTCAAATCTCCAGTTCACCGTTCCCAGCCTGAAGTTCCAGCTTGTCCCCCTCAGCCCCATGCTCCAGTGTGCCACTCACAGTCCGAGGTTCCACCTCCAGCTTGCTACTCACAAGCCGAGGCTCCACTTCCAACTTGCCACTGGCAGCATGAGGCTCCAGCGCCAGCTCGCCTCTCGCGGCCCAAGACTCCAGCTCACCTCTCGCAGCCCGAGACTCCAGCTCACCTCTCACAGCCCAAGACTCCAGCTACAGCTCGCTACTCGTGGCCCGAGGCTCCACCTCCAGCTCGCCACTGGTAGCACGAGGCTCCACCTCCAGCTCGCCGCTCACAGCCCGAGGCTCCAACACCAGGTCGCCTCTCACAGCCCGAGACTCCAACTC
Organism: Rhabdalestes septentrionalis; assembly: GCA_037832545.1. Taxonomy (NCBI): domain Eukaryota; kingdom Metazoa; phylum Chordata; class Actinopteri; order Characiformes; family Alestidae; genus Rhabdalestes; species Rhabdalestes septentrionalis. Next base: position 4,513 of record JBBMFX010060492.1, read on the forward strand.
CAGCTCGTTTCTCACAGCCCGAGGTTCCAACTCCAGATCGCCGCTGGCAGCACGAGACTTTAGCTCCAGCTTGCCGTTCGCAGCATGAGGCTTCAACTCCAGCTTGCCTCTCACAGCCCGAGGCTCCACCTCCAGCTCGCCGCTCACAGCCCGAGGCTCCACCTCCAACTCACTGCTTACACCCTGAGGTTCCAACTCCAGCTTATTTCTCACAGCCCGAGGTTCCAACTCCAGATTGCCACTGGCAGCACGAGACTTTAGCTCCAGCTTGCCGTTTGCAGCACAAGGCTTCAACTCCAGCTCGCCACTCACAGCCCGAGGTTCCAACTCCAGCTCATTACTCACAGTCCGAGACTTCAACTCCAGATTGCCGTTGGCAGCACAAGACTTTAGCTCCAGCTTGCTGTTGGCAGCACGAGGCTCGCACTCCAGCTCGCTACTTGTTGCCTAAGGTTCCAGTTAAAGCTCGCTGCCTGCAATTCAAAGTTCCTGCTTCAGTTTGGTGCTTTCAGCCCGAATCTCCAGCCCACCGCTCTCAATCGGAGGATTTAACGCACCGCTCGCTCCTGGTGGTCCCCACGTGTCGTTCTCCAATTGAAAGATTTGCAACACCCACGTCAGTGCACCAACTGTGCACCAACAGTGACCAACTCAGCGCCAGACCCGTAAGCAGCGTCCAGGCCTCCAGCCGTGTCTAAGCCACCAGCCGCGTCCAAGCCTTCGACTGCTGCACAAGCCTCATCCAAGACTCCAGCCACTGGACCAGCCACGGCCAAGTCCCCAAATACCAGACCAACTGTGTCCAAACCTCCAGCTACATCCAAGTCTCCAGTCACCAGGCCAGCCACGCTTAGGTCTCCAGCCACCAAATTAGCCACGTCCAAATCTCCAGCTGTTAGACCAGTCGCATCCAAGCCTCCAGCCGTGTCCAAGTCTCCAACTGTCAGATCAGCCGTGCTCAAGCCTCTAGCCGTGTCTATGTCTCCAGTCACCAGACCCTCTGTTTCTAAGTCTCCTACTGCCAGACCAGCTGCGCCCAAGTCTCCAGCCACCGGACCAGCCTTGTCCAACTTTCTAGCCATCAGACCAGCTGCGTCCAAGCTTCCAGCTGCCAGGCCAGCCACGTTCAGGTCTCAAACTGCCAGGCCAGAGGCGTCCAAGTCCCCTTCCATTGGACCAGCTGCGCCCAGGTCTCCAGCCACCAAACTAGCCACGTCCAAGTCTCCAGCCACCGGACCAGCCACGTCCAACACTCTAGACTCCAGACCGGCTGCATCCAAGCCTCCAGCCATGTCCAAGTCACCAGCCGCCAGGCCAGCCGCGTTCAGGTCTCTAACCATCAGACCAGATGCGTCCAAGATGTGGCCCTCATCGTTGCACGGTGCCCCGTCTGCTTAACCCCTTGGTCAGCCTCCGGGCAGGAGTTCCCTTTTGACCTTTGGGGCCAGTCACCAAGCTTTCTCTCACCGAGACCCCTGAGTTCAGCTCCTCGTCTGCCTCGGCTCCTGCCATGTTGACTGCTCCGCTGGCCTCGGTTCCTGGATCTGGATTTCTACCCCCGCTGAACCTGGCACCGCCTCCCTGGGGGGTTGTCCTTTGGCCTTCTCTCGACCCCTGTTGGACTTGCGGGTGGGTGTCGGCTTTGACGCCCCGGTGTGGCATCTTTGGGGGGGTACTGTCACAGTTCGGCCCAGCGACCCCTGGAGGGCGCTGTAGAACTGTGGGTGGAAGTTTTGTGTCACCCCTGCTGGCTAGGCCGGAGGGATCAGACCACTCATGGGACTAGAATGTCACCTGTTGTTCCACCTCACCGGTCCTCACTTTTCAGTTCATTATCTCACCTGTGTTTAGTTCTGTTAATTATGTTTATTCTTTGTCTATTGGCTCTCCTCTGCTATATGTTCACTTATCCTTAGTAGTAGCATGAGAGCATACACTCACTATTTTGTATCTGTTAGGTCTTTATTTCTCCTGGCCCTTGAGCCGATTCTTTTCCTCATTTAGTTATTTCAATACAAAACCTATCTTCGGATGGCAACCTGTGCTTGTTCCTCATTATACTCCTTCCTCACTGGTTGCCATGTGACAATAGGTGCATAAAAAATGTCATAATTCAAGTAAGAACCATAAATGAATGAAAACAATGATTGATATTTGTAAAAAAAAAACAAAATAAGTGATGGAAACTTGGTATGTTAAATGACAAAATCAATCCTTTTTAAAAACTACCTAGGAAACCCCTCAACAAAACTCCATAGAACATGAATGCAGGTCACTTTGGACCCATGTTGTGCATTAGAGGGGTAGTGACAAATAAAGAATTTTTATTTAAAATGGTTTAGAGATACAAATAAAAAAAGTTTTGAAATGAACAAAAACATGTTAATTGAGGAATTTGTTAAGTGTTGGCTCATGAAAATGAGTTATGGCAGAGATATAAAGCAAATTACATGTTAGACCAATGTTGTGCATTAAAGGGTTAAGAGCTTTTTTTCCATGCTAAGATATCGCTTCATTTTTACGTGCAAGGACAATGCTTCACTACCCTAAATATTTTCATGTGCACTGCATTAAATCACCAGTATCTGCACTAACTGATCTCTCTAAGCCTGTAAAGTCAAAAGACCAAAGATGTACAGAGAAATTTGTGAAATCAATAGAGACAGCTCAGGAAAAACATTGCCTAAACCAGAAACTTCCATAGACCCACCAATTCCACTAGACATTAGCATGTTGCATGTTTAGGATCCAACCCTACAGCACTGGTTTTGGTTTTCTAAGGTATCTGGGATTGATGGCATAAAGCAAATGAGCTTGGGGCTAAAGGAGGAGTGTATTTTTTAAAAAGGTATACTGTAAGAGTGCAGGGGAGACCCTGGTCTGCCAATCATAATGAGGTTGACTGTCATGAAGTTAGGTCATGCAATACCATGTTCAGGTCATCTTGGCAAGCAGAAAACATTGGCCAGGATGGGTGCAAGCTTTACAGGGCCAAATATACAGCAAGCAAGTCAGTGCCAAAATCACAGTTACTGAGCAATAACTGCTGGTGTGAGTAGGCCTGTCACGATAAACAATAAATCAATTAATTGCACGATAATTAAAATGGGGTTGATAATTTTATGGCCACGATCTTTTTAATTTGTTTATTTCATCGTGTTTTCTTGGTCTCTACCACCCCCTCTAATTTCCTTAGGGTAACGAGGCATGAACTCTCTTGTGGGTTAGCCTAATTGCTAGTTGCAGGGTGAGACAATACTAACTAGGTATGCATTTAAGCTGTGAATACCACTTACGCCACTGCGTATGGCTGTCTCACTTACAGGACGGGAAGTTTTTTTTCCCCCAGAGATCGGCTCTTCTTTGGGAAAGTGCCAGAACCTCTGAGTCTCTTTTCTCCTCGTTTATCCTCAGAAGTGTCCTCAGAATCATTATGTGAGACATGCTTCACTCGGTGTCTCATGGTCTGGTGAGCTGCGGAGCTGAAAAAGCTCTACATTTGTAATATTGATTATATAAAATAGCCAAGTAATAGTATAATCAGGTGTAAATATATTTTATTTAAATGAGAAGTGTCTAAATTTACAGAAAGACCTTTAGAAGTGCAGAGAGCAAGTCCAGTTTTAACATGCACTAATTGCTCACGACTTTTCTAGACAGGGCAGCCACCAATCTCTGGGAAACTTCACGGTTAAATAGGGCTCAATGATAGCTTTCCAAAGACCCCTTCTTTGCCATAATACGCCCCGGCGAGCTGGAGTTATTAAACGATCGCATTGGACAAAAGAATGTATAGCACAGCTGGACACACTACTCCTGAGAGATCCTGCCTTAAGCCACACAAAGTCAAGGTATGCTGACTGTCTTACAATGTCTTCCACTCCACTCAGTTATGTGATCTTTAGAAGTCAAGGTTTATGGATCTTTGAAAGGGTGCATTTGCATTATTATGCCATTATCATTTCATCAGTAGAAAATGGACACAATTACAAAATTATCCTTTATCGCAAAAAAGGAAAAAAAATTGTTTCTGGGACAATTTATCATCCAGCAAAATGTATTATCATTACAGGCTTAGGTGTGAGGAGGAAGAGTGTACAGAACAGTACTTTTGTCCTAAACAACCAATCAATCTGTGGATTTGATGCACTTGCCAGGAAAAAGGCTGGTTCTTCTCCTGAAACCACTGGTGCAGTCCTACTTTTTTAGCACCGAAGAAGGACAATACTATCGAATTTTGCATATGTTTCAGACAGCTCAATACTTTATGTGATTTGGATCCATACCCAATGCTGAGAATTGATGACATGATTGAGAGACTGTGTGAGTCAAGATTCATTATCACCATAGACTTAAGAAAGGGATATTGGCAAATGTTAAAGAAATTCAATTCACGAGTCCCATCTGTGTCAAATATTCAAGAAGTTCCTCACTGCTGCATATATAACCATATAAAGGGGTCTAGGATGATTCATGCAAAGTTGTTTTGTCACTCCTGAGCTGGCTACCAATATTGTGAGAAGCGTGTTTGGAATCTACTTATCATATGGACACAAAGACCATCAGCGCCAGTAGTGTATTGGTGTCATGCAAGATTCCCATTCTTGCGAACAGGGTTGGATTACCGGTTGGTGCAAGAAGTTTTTGATTAAGGTTCTACTGGGTGTTCCTAGGAGCAAATCAAGCTCTTCAAAAGAAGAACTGCTTTCTGTCTGGCATTTCCCCTCTTAAAATCTTGGTCAAAGAAATGCAATGCCCGAATCCCATCTAAGTCAAACTATTCAAGAAGTTGCTCACTGACACTTCAAATGAACATTTGCTTCCTTTTCTATCACAACTCAGGAATTTACGCTTTTAAATTCTTGGTCATCAAAAGTCTATGTGGTCTCATTGGCTCACAGCTAGTCAAAGACAATGGCAAGGTTCTATATGACTAGATCAAAAGAAAAGTGCTATATGTAAAAACCTCATGCATGTTACAAAAGTCCTGACTGTGATGATGACCAGGTTCATTTATAGGCCCATGACATTTCAGATGTCAGATTATGGAGCTAATGATTGAGTCCTCCAAGGGTCAAATAATGCTAGAAGTTGTTCACTGGACAAAAGTTTGTGTCTCATGCCTTGAAGGAATGTGTTTTTAACAGATGTCTTAGAAGAAAGGCCTGCCCAACAACTGGTGCTCATATAACCACATGAAGGACCTGGGGTGACTAATGCACAGTTGTCCTGCCAATCCTGAGCAGGCTATCACTATTGTGACAAGGATTGTTGGAATGTAGTTGCCCTTTCCAGCACACAAGACAAACTGAATGAAAAAATGTAAAAGTCCTTAATGTTTAAATGAGCACCAACAAATATAGGCCTAGTGGCCCAATGGATAAGGCATCAGCCTTTGGAGCTTAGGCTTGTGGGTTCGAGTCCCATCTGGGTCAAATTATGCTAGAAATCGGTTTGTGTCACATACCTTGAAGCAATGTGGTTGTAGCAGATGTCACAGAACAAAAGCCTGACCAACAAATGCTGCATATATAACACTATAAAGAGCCTGCAATGATCCATGCAAGGTTGTTCTGACACTCCAGAGCAGGATATCAAAATCTTATGAAGTATTTTTGGATTCTAGTTGGGTGTTTTTTGCACATTCATAGTGTAGTGGTATCATGCAAAATTCCCATCCTTGCGACCCGGGTTCAATTCCCGGTTGGCGCAAGCTGCTTTTGATTGAGGTTCAACTGGGTGTTGCTAGGAGCAAATCAAGCTCGTCAAAACAAGAATTGCTTTCTGTTCTATCAGAGCTCTGGCATTTCCCCTCTTAAAATATTGGTAAAAGAAATTAAATGCCTGAATCCCAACTGCGTCAAACTATTCAAGAAGTTGCTCACTGACTCTTCAAAGGAACACTTGCTTCCTTTTCTATCAGACCATTAGTATTTACCCTTACAAATTCTTAGTCATCAAAATTCGATGTTCTCTCATTGGCTCACAGCTAATCAACGACAATGGCAATATTCTGTAAGACTAGATTGATTGAAAAGTGCTTTATGGAAAAACTTCATGCATGTTACAATAGTCCTGATTGTGACAATGACCAAGCTCAGTTATAGGCCATGACATTTCAGATGTCAGATTTTGGAGCAGAGGATTTTGGACTGGAATCCTATCATTGTCAAATAACGCTAGAAGTTGCTCACTGGGAAAACGTTTGTGTCTCATGCTGTAGAAGGAAAATTTTAATTCCTTCTATTTTATTTATTCTGTCTTAAACATATGGGAAATATGAATATATTGATATCTATGGGAAGGGAAGTGTGCTTGCACTCCCAGCAGAATGGAGACACAGGCCATTCCAGAGAGGCCCTTG